>OY804596.1:10796544-11000411 GCA_963680895.1 Fragum sueziense
AATGTTTAAAAGTACTTACTATTTGTTAAGCGGGATGCATTGTGATTGACTTAACACTGGAGACATAATTATAGTGCAAAGTTGTTTCAGAAAATCTTTGTTAGGCTTAACCTGAAGCAACTCACTGACATCAGCATGTATACTGATTAAACTGCATAAAAACATTCATTAACCCATTATCAGACGATTTAATTTTAGACTGTTCCAAATTCAAAGATGCTGCAGACGACAATTTAAAGTGGGTGAAATTTTACGTTTTTGGTCCTTTCTTCATTTTCCACAATGTTTTCTCTTGAAACCTTTATTTTGTGGGTCGTCATTATGTGGCAATGGGTTAAACTTTGAAATATGAAATCATTGAAATGCGATACATGGGTCTAGTTTTCAGATCCGACCGAAATGTTTTGGATAAAAGATGCATTTTCGCTCTATTTGTTTCCCACTTCGACGCCAAATGAGTAGTTAAACCGTTCTGTATTAAATTTAAACATCTAACAAGGGACGTAACTATGTTTGGTACAAATATGTGGAGTTCAATATTTACCTTATCCCAAATGGCAAAAATTTGGATTGTTCCAATTAGAAAACTGCTGCTGATGACAAATAGATGTAAATGAAGATAGACTCTGTGTACAATATAACAAACAAAATATTGAGGCAAAAGGAGAAAATGCTGATCAGCATTTTCTTCTTTTGTCTCAATGTTTTCCCAAACCTTTAACGCTACGGACGTCAAAACCAGATTTTGTTTTGGAAAGGGTTAAGGACTATTTTTATTTTAAAAGAGACACATTCGGATATTGTCTAGTTACTCTACACTTCCATCATCGTTTCCCAAACAATATCACGTTTTGACGCCCCTAAAAGAAAGATATTGGGAAAACATTGTGACAAAAAAGGAAGGCATATGTGCTGTATACCACTTCTTTCTGCGGCATTATGTACATACTTATATTGAATTTCGATGTCGCCCATTTGGTCGACTGCATCAGCTTTGAAATAGCACTACCGTTTTGGGGAAAGGGCCGTCTTTTTTGTACTAATTTAGTGACGGTTGGTCAATATTCGTAGAATTATACATTGAAAATAAATGAATAGATAGAATTAAAAATGAACAGATTACAAAAGGTTTTCACAAGCTTGCAATTTCCTCATTTTCCCAAAATGTTTCTCATAACTTTTTTCTTTCGGAGCCTCTAAAAGCGCCAATGTGTGGGAATTGGTTTAAAACCGTTTTCAAAATCGTCTGTCAGTCTGTCTGTCCGTAGTATTTTTTTCGTGTCTGTGGTTTTAGGCCTACTAAAGAACCACTTGATCTAGGATCATGAAACTATTGAATTACTGCATTTGTTGCCCTTTTGTTTTTAGATTAAGAAGATCAAAGTCACAAATAAAATGTGTTTAAATCCCGTTTGCGTGTTCAAAGTAAACCCATCACCAAAATAAGTAGAATTTTCCCTATTCAAAGATATTGCACAGGGCAGTATCAAGAGAATCAAATGTTGCATAATCATTTTTGCCTTTCTCAACACAACACATTGTGGGAAATTGCTTGTCTCAAGCATTCTTTTCATTTCCCGCAACGTTTTCCAATGTCATTATCTTTTAGGGAGTAAAAAAGTCATTGTGTAGAAATGGGTAAATAAGAACCATTTGACCTACACCACTTTTGTGTGCTCAAGGAGACATTTGTAGGGGTATTTGTCCGCTTTACTTTGTGACAGTTCTAGTTTTTCGAAACTTTTACGTTAATCGGTGTTTACGCTACTGATAATTTCATTCCGAGGGCTCCGAATGTATTTTATTTAGTAGGCCAAGCAAACTTTATTATCGGTTAACGTGAAACACATAACGTTCAAGCCATTCTATAAGTAAAGAGTTAAACAGCAATTGTCGATTTAATAATTTATTTATTCATTTGATTTGTACATGAATGTATGCCTCGTTCACATATTGTTTCATGTTATATTTACCTCTTGTTTTCTGTAATTATGGAACATAGTGAATAAAAGAATTGTAATTGTAATTGTAATTTACGCCTCTTTCCACTGCCATGGCCAAATTGTGCGGCTGTAGCACCTTACCTTGGATTCCTGACATTTCTTGTATATACTGGATCAGCACTACCATAACATCCTTACCGGGTGTCCAGCTTGTTGCCTATATTGAATAATGCTTATCAAACCATTGGTTGGATTAACCCAATGAAATGTATAATTATATGCAATCGGCCTTAAAAGTAAGCTGTATAGGCTACTTTTTAGCGTTCTAGTTTTTTTTCTATTTGAATTTTATTCCGAATGTTCATCACACTGCATCATTAAGGCATATAAAACTTGTTCATGTCAAACGTGATTCTCTATCGTTCACATGCAAATAATTTATAAGTATAGATAGGCCTAATATATAAAATAAAATACACAAAACCTACAAAGAATGGGATCGGGTACTTCGTTTCCGCGTGTGCCGATATCAAAAGACAGGATTATTGTTGTAACAGGAGCAAGTTCGGGTAGGCTATGCTAAATGTTTATATTTTCTTTTGCCGATCTCTCTAACTTGAAAGAATTTATAAATTAATCCCGGATAGCTTACGAGTTCGTAGTTGGTTAACCCGTTGAATGTTTTCAAGACTAATTTGAAATCCGTTGCTGATGACAAAGTGATGTTGATAAAAATAGAATTTGCGCCCAATACAACTAAAAAACATAAAAACAAATTGAGAAGAAATGTCTAATAGCATTTTCGAAATATCGTTGCTTTTCAATAGAAATCTCGTGGCTGCAGTTTGTTTTTAAGCTGCAATTACGAAGTTTCCGTTGAAAAGAGAGGATATCCGAAGTTAGTCACGTCCGATATTCTCTGCTTTTCAACAAAAACCTCACAACTGCAGCTTAAAACAATCTGCAGTTACGAGGTTTTTTTTTGAAAAGCGACGGTTTGTTCATTTTAGACAAAAGTGATGTATATAATTGGAATTAACCATTATGTTAATCATTATTTAGGCGCATAAATGAAATTTAGCAGAAAAATGGAAAGGAATCATTCGAAAGGAGCAATTCCTTTCGTTTCTTCAGATATACACAGTCATGTAATCATTTCAGAACGCTTTAATATTATTTTATTTCCATTAATGAGATCGGAAGAAGATTTTCAGTTCGACTTATTCAGGCTGTAATCATAATATTTACGATTGGGATTTACACATGGTGGAGACGTTAATAATCGTAAATACGCTATCGATTTGAATTTGGTTTGAAGCGGAGAAGGTTTAACGATTCTGTAGAATCGGTGTTGCTGTATTAAGGGGGAATGCTCCAGTTTTTCGGAACACTCGGTCTTTACTGTAGTAAATTAAATGTTTCGTACCAATATGTTTCGCTACCATATTTTCAATAATATAATACATCATTACAATTTACCATTTTCGACAGTAAAAGTGTATTTATTATGCGAAACTTATTTCCTCGAGATAGAAATCAATTATTTAGAGCAAGACAGTCGTAAGTGTGTATGCAGTTACCACTGTTTTACGTCATTTTATTCATGTGTAGCTGATTAAAATTGCTATAATTCAATAATAAGTGCGCTGACCTATGCATTTTCTTTTTGAATTATTACCAGGATATGTTGCTTAATACAATGAGGGAGTTTTATCAAATTCTATTATGTAGAACTTGAAATATTTCCAAAAATATGCAAGTTTTGACATAAAACACTCCAGCTTCGTTGATTCAACCGAACACGTGAGCATGCTGTTTTATACATTTACGCGTTTATAGTAGCACATATTTTGGGTTTTCTGTTCTTATCAAATGCGAGACGTTGCTGTAAATCCGTTTTCGGGACTAAAAGGTGAATATACAGCATTTTATTAGCATTTTAGTGACTTTGGACAGGTGCAAGGAATTGCGCATTTTTTCGACGTAGGGGTATATGATACAAAGGCCTATAAAATTCAAACAAGATCGCTGACCATCCATTTTTATTTTATTTTTCGGTTGGTAATAACATGTAATTTCAACATACAAAATATAAATAAATTCTATTATTGGGAAAATGTTTTAGGAAACTGGAGCATTCCCCCTTAAGTGGTTACTTGTCCAAAAAGTAGCCGAATGCATCACTCTTTGATACAAGCTCCATTTTGCACAAATTATCATCACCAGAGCAGCCTATATTATCTTCAAAACATATGGTATCCGCCACAGAAATACATCATGGCTGCCATTTTCTACACGGATATCATCTATATGGGTAAACAATTCAGTAAAAAAGAAAATACTTCGATTTAAGATACAAGCACCAAACTCACAAAATTAATGGTCCTCAGAGTATGCTTCTTTCAAAACATATGGTTTTTACCATGAAAAACCAACATGGTTGCCATTTTCTAAAATGGCGCCACCTCTATAGACCTCATCCTGTGGTTTCCACCAAAATAAGCCGACATGGCTGCCATTTTCCACGATGGCCACCATCTCTATAATTTTGATTCGTGAACATCATTGTTTGATTGCAGGTCTTGGTTACGAGATAACCAAATGGTGCGCTATGATGGGAGCGACTGTAATAATGGCGTGTAGGTCAGAACAGAGGACCAAACAGGTACGATTAACCCTTTCCCAAACGACGAAATTTTAGGGTGATCCAATTCAAAAACTACTACAAATGACAAAATGGATATTATTAAAGATAGGATTTGTGTAAAATATGTCACGGAAAATATTGATACAAAATGAGAAACTGCTGGTTATCAGCAGTTTCTTCTTTTGTTTCAATGTTTTCCCAAGTCTATTCTATCAGGGACGTCAAAACCAGGTCTTGTTTGGCAAAGGGTTAACATGGATTCGTGTTCTGTACTTTATATGTCTTGTGAATCAATGCATGTCACCATGCTAAGAATTCGGTAACGTGGTTAATGTCCTTCCTCTAATATTTATTTCATAATTTCTACTTCTAGTTTTATCCGAAAGATCATATTTCCGTATGAAAATCCTGAAATTTGCAAGCCAATGTACTGTGCCGTTTACGAGGAATGTGTTATTTTGGTTAAACTTCAACTACATGTAAATGTCATTTACCACTGTTCTGATGTCAATTGAATAGCAACTTCCGTCTCAACTTAAAAGGCGTTTTTCTGATCGTCAGCAAAAATTTCCAAAGAAAAAGAATCCAAATCAAAACAACAAAACAATATCATTTAAACGTATACGAATAACCGATCTTGGCATCAAGGTATACTTTACAAAAAGAAATGGGACTATAATGTCACTTATTCTTATTTAAATAGAGTGACCGATGCGTTGATCGAAATATAAATGGCCAGTAGCACACCAAGACAAAATTAAGATATATATATATATATATATCACATGTTTACATGTTCCAATTTTATCCGATTGAATCTGTTGAAATTAAGATATATTATTACTTAGTCATCGTCGGGCAGATAGACGAGCGGTCAATCAGACGGAAGTGCAAATATATGGCGCGCGAAAAGGGTCTAAAGAAATAATAGCGCTATACCTACAAAAATATAGGTATACCTACAAATTAAGGGTAAACCGCCATTTCAAGTGAAGCTATACCTATAAAATAACAGTGTACCGCCATTTCAATTATAAATCCATAAAAATAATGGCGTACTAACGTTACTAAAAACAATTGGCGGTTTACCGATAACTTAGCGGTACACCGTTATTGTATCGCGCTATGCGCGATACATATGTGGTATACATATTCTGATTTTAGAAATTACGTCATGAGGGATAATTATTTGTAATTGAAAGTCGTATATATAACCTACACATAAACTGTTTACACGGTATAATTTTTCAAGCAGTACTATAAGTATACATTGAAGTTCGTTTAATCTCAGACCACGCTGAAAATTCGTGTAAACAAAATTCTAGTATAGTTTTATACTTTGCATAGCAATGGAAAGTCCCTACTTCCGGTTTGCCCATGGTGGACATGTATTTTTCCTATCCGTTTAAATGCAACGCATTTATGCATACCATTTCGGGTTGGACTAAAACACGCAATGGACCTGTTTTTGGCGAAAAGGACGCAAAGGACATGAAGGTGACGCAAAGGAGATTTATATCAGTCCAAACTCCTTAATCATGATTTTTTTATCGCATTAAATTGTTATATTCGTGTATTTTACGATTAAATCTAGTCAATAATCTTTGTTTTGGGACATAAAGTGTCTGATTTTTGTGTTGAATCCGATTTAATAGGCTACTCACGGACGAAAAGGAGCTGGCTGCGGCGCAAAGGAGATTCATATAAGCCCAAACTCCTTTATCATTAATTTTTATCGCATTTAAATTGTAATTTTCACGTATTGTAAGATCATATCTAATCCATAATGTTTATTTTTTTGACAAAAGGTGTCTGTTTTCTGTATAAATTCCGATTTTCATATGCTAATCACAGGCGAGAAGGAGCTTTGTGGCGCAAAGGAGATTTGTATCTGTATAAACTTTTTAATCATAGATTTTCGTCACAATTGATTGTAATATTTATGTATTATTAGACCATAGCTATTCAATAATAATAATGTATTCTTTAGAAAAAAAAAGTGTCTGTTTGTTTTATTAATTCCGATTTTCATAGGTTATACTCACGGACGAAAAGGAGCTTGCGGTGGCGCAAAGGAGATTCAAATCAGCATAAACTCCTAAATCATGAATTTTTATTGCATTAAATTGCTATATTCATGTATTGTAAGATCATATCTAATCAATAATGTTTATGCTAGAACATAAAGTGTCTCGTTTTTGTATTAATTCCGATTTTCATAGGCTATACTCGCGTGCGAAAATGAGCTTGCGGTGGCGCAAAGGAGATTCATATCAGCCCAAACTTCCTAATTTTGAATTTTCATCGCATCAATTTTTTTTTTAGCCCAACCGTACCATTTCGAATCGCAATAAGAAATCAAAGAACGAGAAGTACCTTACTATTGAATGACCACTACATGTTGAATTTGGACTGGTCAACTTGCATTGTTACAAGGAATCGTCTTATCTGACAAGATATGTATATTGCTAGTAGAACAAGTGGGTTTTCTCTTGCGTTTTTCAAAATTGCATTACAATGTGAATTCCTACTTTCGGTTTGCCCATGGCCTATCCGATTCACTGCATCGCTTCCTAAGAAATCAAAGCACGAAAAAGACTTACCCGGTAAGTATTAAATGAACACTGCATGTACAATTATGGATGATTCGATTCCATAATTTCAAGGGATCGTCTGAACTAAATAGGCATGTGTATAACTAGTAGAACAAATAGGTTTTCTCAATTATTTTTTTCTAAAAATTACAAACTGTTAGGGGTTTTCGCATAAAAGAACAACCCAATTTTAATGTCTCAACAGTTTTTGACTGGATGGATTTCAAAACCGTTCAAAAGAATACTTTATGCGCAATCAATTCGCCGCCACAATCAAAACTTTAGTCCTGTACTTTTTGTTACACTCTAGTAAATCTCCTCGTATGTGTCGCTCGTTCTTTGTGTTTTTTGTGTGTGATAAGTACAAATATAGGTCCCGATTTATGACCTGGCAGAGATGATCTGCCGGGTGAATTATTGAGACATATTCATGGTATTGCTTGTATTGTGTTACAGCTTAAATCCTAAATATTAGCGGCTGGTAGTCGTCACTTTATATAGCATTTCTGTATTTATCTTTTTTACATTTAATTTATTGCTCCGCCGGACAAAAGTAATAAGGATCATATCCGTGGCATTGTGGCTGTTGTGCGTTCGTTCATCTATGTCTGTTATCATAAACGTTTCCTATTCCTGCTGTTATCAAAGCATTTTTAGATTCCATGGACTAAGGTTAGCGTGCACTCTGATCTATTCAACACAGTCTGTTCTCTATTGAATGATTATACGAAGAACAAATAAGCTATAGTGGTCAAAATGTTCCGGTTTGGAAAATTTACTTGATACGATTTTTATATTCAGAAGGCTATTGGATAAACAAGTACTTTTTTTCTATTTAATTAAAGTATTTTACCTATTCTGACCAAAGGCTAGCGGGGCTTATGCCACGGTCCTGTTTCCGGCGTGCGTTCATGTGAAAACTTCTCCAAAATTACTAGGCCAGTTTCAATCAAGATTCAAACAGGAATCTTCTAACATAGGAATCTAACAAGAATCTTCCTTGCATGGAGCCTTTCGAATTGTTTTTGTTTTCTTTTTTTTTTCGAAAAATAATTTCATAGTGAATAATTTCATAGTGAACTGTGGTTACTATTGTGCACTTTCAATTTGTGTGTGTGTGTCTTTTTTTCCTTCTTTTTTTTCCAAAGAATAATTTCACGGATAAACGATTCAGGACCATCTTGGCCCTAATTCCTTGCTGAAATATTCGGTTTCCTTTCTTGTTTAAGTTAATTTTAATCCCCATTTATTCAACTGCAACATTTAACACTTTTGTTTTTGCTTACTTCCCCTCCTATGTTGTTTGATTAATGTATAATCTGGCTGAACACACAAAAATAGATTAGATCTAGCACCAGCATATGCAGACATGCAATCCTGTTTCGGTTTTCACTGCATGCTGACTTAACCAGACACTTGTACCATTCAGTACTTTGGTATATTTTTTTAAGCGCGATACAATTCATTTTGCTGTACATTACAGCAATTTTTTACTTGTCTTTTATGGGTAAAGCTTCAATTGAAATGGTGGTTTACCCTTATTTAGTAGGCATACATTTATGTCTATCGGTGTACCGCTAACAATATGACGGGAGACCGGTATTTTTAGCGGTATACCTCTATTTTAATTGTAGGTATAGCGCTATCATGTCTTTAGACCCTTATGTGCGCCTTACAAATAGGCGAACGGTAGACTACAACCATTAAGAGCACATTATAACCGAATTACGAAAAGTATCAATCGTTGCATTTCCAACACCCGCATTTCAAAAGCATTGTTTTACCATAATGACCTAGGGGGCACTTGATCCTTTAAATTCATTTTTGTAATATTTGTTTTTGTAATGAAAATGATAATGATGTTCAGTCGATTGAAAATATGATAATGAATTTTTTGTCCACAGCACGTGCCTGAAATTTTGAAAACAATACATTATTAATACATTTCGCCTTTTTTTCCTTTCAATTTCACAGGCAATAGAAAGAATGAACGAAGAATTCAAGGCGGAAAAAGCAAAAGATCCAAGCGGGCTAACTCAGGACGACACTCTCGCCCTGGAGTACATGCATGTAGAGTTATCGTCCTTTAAATCCGTGGTCAGTTTTACTGAAGAATACAAGAAGTCGGGACGAAAACTTCACGTTTTGTTCTTGAATGCTGGATTCGGATACAGTCCTTATAGTATGTATCTCACTTTAAGGTTTTGATAAAGACAATTCCTCAATTGAACTTAATATAAGACTGTAGTTCATACACGAATTTCACACGACATAGATCTATGTACAGTCACAAACATATGCATGTATAAACGTACATGAGTGTCATAAAAGCTTCTTATGGCTGATACATGTATCTGCATTGTATCAGCTCTTTGTACTAGAAAACAAAAAAAAAAAAAAGCAGAAAAATGGCGAAATTGTGTCATGCGAAGTTACTGAAAAGGAATATCTCAACTCTAAATTACGTCATTAATGTAAAGAGACGTCAGAATGTTTACTGTGTCATTAACAAATTTACAGTACGAAACTTATTCTGTGTGTCATGTAAGAATGTAATTTAGAATTAAATTATTAAGAAATAAATGAGCGCGGATCTGGAAAAACGTCCCTTATAGCATTTGGGACATTCATATTTCAAGGTTAACCTCTGCCAATGTACAGACTAATCAGGACCCATGAAACACTCTTATATATTGCTACAAGTCAAGGAAAATCTATTAGAGAACAACATGGTTCTTGATCAGACTGCGTGTATACGCAGGCTGATCTAGAACCATGTTGGGCTCCAAAGCCTTAAAGGACCTTTTTCCAGATCCTGGCTCAAATATGTAATATATTCAGAAATAATGGTGGTAACGACATTAGAACAGCTATCAATTCTTCTAACCTCGTTAGATATATCCCAGCAAACATGCCTTTATCGGGCTGATATCGTCAATAAGTCGGAATATCTGCTCGTTTTGACGATATAGGACCGATGTCGGGTCGATATCAGATTTAAATCGGGCCGATATCGGGCCGATCATGTACATCGGACATATTGCGTTTGGTGTTACAGAACCGACATCGGACCGACATTTCTGTGAATGTCGGGCCGATCTGAAATGTTTGCTGGGATATGAAAACAAAACAATGAATACCTAAAGATTCCCATTTTTTAAGTTATTATCAAACGAATTACTCTACATTTTTGTATATTTGACTATTTAATTTTTTGGCCAGTCACTGTATTTTGTTAACAATTATATCCGTGTAATGTAATGCAGGTCAAACAGAAGATGGTTTCGAAAGTGTTTTACAAGTTAATTATCTCAGCCAGTTCCTAATGGCTGCAAAGCTATTACCAATAATGAAACGATCTGGAGACGACTGTCGGATATTGATGATGTCAAGTCTTGGACACAGATCTTGCACGTTTGATGTCAACACTATACAATACAGGGGGCCACCACAAGACTTTCCACAAAATGAATATTATTGTCGATCCAAATTATATCAGGTAAGAAAAGACATAGACTTAATCTTTTTCGTGTCCACTCACGTCTACGGTTATACATTCATTGTATCAGTAAGGATATTCACAGAACCCTGGATGTCATGAGTTCAAGGCTCCACCAAATACGTATAAATTATAGAGGCGATATCAACGAACGAGTCTCTCGATACCTTCAAAATTACCACATTTGCTTCCGATGCGGAATTACAGTAGTTACAATGTAGAAATCGAGATTGTATTGTAAATATGGTTAAATTGACATTTGATTTATTTTTCATAAATTTTACTTTTATTTTTTCTGAAAGAGCAAATTTTCTTAAGAACATTCTGAAAATTGTAAGCCAAAATATTGAACCGTTTACGAGAAATACATATCTTTTTTGTGCTAGAATTAAACAAATTGTTGTTGACAATCGTAGATTAACCCATCTTTGCATCAAGACACACTTTAATAAAATGAAATTGGAATGTTGTGTCCATTTAAAAGTTTTAAACATGTACCATTACGTCGGTGTAAATGCAAAACCTCATATGCACGGTGGGTAACCCACGTGACTTTTGGGAAGCGTTAACACCGAAAAAATCGTCCGCTTCAAGGTATGTTTTGTTTAATTTCTCAGCTTATACTCTATTGATTTTGACGAGATAAAGTGCACGGAACGCGCCTTTGAGAGGGCTATTCTCGGCTCTAACTCACTCTGCTCCAAATCTTGTGGTTTCTTCAAACATTCGAGCCAAAGTGTTTGTAAGTGCAAAACGAAAGTGGGAAGCGTTCACATGCACAAAAAACTTTCGCTTGAATGTTTGAAGTAACCACGGGATTCGGAGCAGAGTTAGTTACAAACGGGAAAAGCCCTCTCAAATGCTCGTTCCGTGCACTTTATCTCGTCAAAATCAATAGAGTATCAGCTGAGAAATTAAACAAAACACGCCTTGAAGCAGACGATTTTTTCGGTGTTAACGCTTCCCAAAAGTCACGTGGGTTATCCACCGTGGTATGTCGGTCCGTGTGATTTTACCGATCAGTTTTAATGACACATTATTTGAGAAAATATGTCCAAATTTCAAGTAAAACATTTCAGTTTGTGTAAAGTTATTAAAAAAATTTCAATCCCCTTTAAAATTTTCCAAAAACGAGATACGAGGTTTTGCATTTACAACGACGATTATATCATTACCAGACTATAAAAATGTTTTATGAATTGATTTACAGATTATGCAGATGTTTTCTATGGTGAGACGGCTAAAAGCAACAAGTATCTCTGTAAATTGTATCAACCCAGGATTTGTGTCTTCCAACTTTGGCTCAGAGGCATCCGGATGTTGGTCATGTTTGGTTCCCATCTTCAGATGCTGTAAGTAAAGGAGTAAAATGAGGGTAGCATTCAAGTTTTTAGCTCCACTGGCCTTTCAGGCCAGCGGGCTATTGTCATGGCGGTGTGTCCGTCGTGCGTCGGTCCGTCCGTCCGTGCGTCCGTCCGTGCGTCCGTAAACTTTTTCTTTAAAATCTTCTTCTCAGAAACTACTGGATGGATTTCAATTAAACTTCACAGGAATGATCCTTGGTTGACCTTCTCTCAGATTCCTCGAAATAATTCAGATTGAACAAGAAAGTCTGGAGTTATCTGCCCTTGAATATCAAAAAAAGCTGGTTTTGACTTTATTTTTACTCTTAAATCTACAAATATTAACCAATCAAGACAAAACTTGGACAGAATATATGTAAGCATGATATCCTGCCTGGGTATAATTTTCAGCTTGATCGGAATTTTACATCATGAGTTATGTGCCCTTGAATTTGACAAAATTGCCATTTTCGACTTTGTTTTCACTCTAACAACCATAATAGTTAACCAATCAAGATGATATTTGGACAGAATCTTGTTGACAACAAGATCTTGCTTTTGTGTAATTTTCAGGATGATTGCATTGCTACAATCTGAGTTATGTGCCCTAGAAATTGACAAAATTTCAGTTTTTGACACTTTTTTCACTTTTGTGGCCACATATATAGAATAATACTGACGAAATTGGGACAGACCACAAGATCTTGCTCAAGTTTAATATTAAGCTTGATTATTGTGGTGTTCAAGACAAATTATCAAGTCAAAATCATAGTTTTAGATCAGAATGTCTCTTTATTTTCATTACCACCATTTTACAGGCACAATCGCAACTTCTTGAACTAATTATCATAAAGAAAAACAACTCTTACTGAACTTTAAATTGCTCATATCAAAAGTTACTTCCCTTAGTCTACCACAATTATTTACTCACATACTGACTCATGTGCCCTTGAATATGGCATAATGACAGTTTTCAACTTTATCATCACTCTAAAAATCCCCAAAATATTGGTCAATCATTTACCTTCTTTTCGCTTTGACCACATGATTGCTTCTTTTTACTTTGTTTCTGCTCTAAGAATCACAAGAATTTAAAATAAATTTGTCAATTTTTTTTAGTAAACCACAGGAAATTCAGGCCTGTGGAGCGACTCAAGACCTTCAGGTCTTTCTAGTTATAAATGGGATGAAAATTAATATTTTACACGGCTAACTCGCGCTTTTCAGGAAGATATGGACCCCTAGTCGAGAAAATGATACAACGTTGATAACCTACTGACTTAATATCAGAGTTACAGCCCTTATTGAGAATAGAGCTAATTTCATCTAATGCCGTATATGCGCATGCGCAGAAAATGCTTTATTATTTTTTCGAAATTGGTCATATCCGGGTTGCCGAAGAAACACTCAAAATCTCACTTGTTTCTTGTAGCAAACTCTTAAATTAAGGTCTAATCTGTCAATTTTTCGAATTATCTCACTTTAACATAAACAAATAGGGAATTTAAAATGGTTGGTATTCATAAATTCATCACGGTTTTCGATTGGATTTTTTCCAACATCATGCAGGCCTTACAGGGGATCTTTGAACCCTTTCTTCGACTAGGATTGTTCCCAGATGTCCACGCAATAGCGATTTCAATTTCCTACGGAGATTACATTGTAAAATTTTCAAGCTTTGCAACATAATCGAAATTATGCTTTTCAAACATCATTTCCTAAACGCTGTCACAATGTTATGCAAGCCTCTTTACATTTCCTGGCTGGTAACTTGTCAAACTACCATTCCGTGCAGTCCGGCATGGTTTGCATTCTTCTGCTTGGATTTCTGAAGGTTTAAATTGTGTAAAATTTCTGTTCAAATTGTACACCTGAAAAACGGACCCCTGTTACATTAAAGGGGTAAATTTTTCATCCCCGTAATTAAGATCCAAAAAAAGTTTATTGCTTGGCATAACCAAGTCAATGAACAATCCGAAACACTTTCATTTGGTATTTTCACTGGATTTATTTAGAAGAAATATGACGAGAAAAGTAGGTGTAGCGTTTTCACTTTTGTTCAGTATATTATGAAACATTTGTCACATAGACTATTCTAATTGTCATTTATATCTTTTTGTCTTGTTTGGGAGGAACTATTTTCGTTGTGCGGTTTGCAAAGTACATGTTAAGTACATTGAAAGGTGATAAAATTAGAGAGCCATTGTAACGAAACACATATAGCCTTAGTAGCCAATTTGGGACATGGCTATTTTTGAGAGCAGGGTCATGCAATAAGCCGATGTTGCATGATCTTAGCTCTAAAAATAGACATGACAAGAAATGGGTGTTGGTGCAGGAAAGGTTTGGCAAGTTCGTCTGATGTTAAAAGAGTTTAATATCATCTTTCATCATGTTTTGGTAACACCTAAATTAGTTCTTAGTTTTATAAATTGACATGACAGGAAATGGGTGTTTTTGCAGGAAAGGTTTGGCTAGTATTGTATCATATTCTGGGTGGTGGTACAGGATGTTCGTGATATAGGCGTTCATATGGACGTCATGTTTTGAAGATTTGGTAACACCCAAACTAGTATTTAAAAGAGCTGTTTTAGGATATTGCCAGAGCTGTTCTCGTCGTACGTTAGGAGCTGTTGGGGTTTTCACGCTTATCTTTGTATGTAACTCGTCATGTAGCAGAATAAAAGTTGGAACTTTCCTTGGGTGTTGTTAAATTACCCCACCATTGGGCTATATATGACGTGTTTTGGTGCCGTGACCAGGATCTGGGTTGAAGCGCTGTGAGCCATCTTGAAGGATCGGAGTCGAGCCTAAAACCGTAAGTTTCTTTGCACGTTTTTACATGGGCATGGCAGATTTAAGATGCATTTAGAATTGAGAAAATTTAATGACACCAGTATGGGCTCTGGGTTGGCAGTACAGAAATTATTTAATTTTTGCTGTTGTTTTTATGACAAATATTTAAAATTTAAGATTGATGTAGGCCGATCTGACCACATTGCAAGCATAGATAAAGTGAGACCTGACAGTTCAAAAAATATGCGTTTGACGTTACGTACTAATGACAGGACAAGCTCCAACAGAGATACAGATACGATGGATTCGGAAGATGAATCATCGTATGACAAGACTAAGCAGGTTAAACAGAAAAAGTTGTTAACCTATAAGTATCGTAGAAAGATACTGAACTCAATTATGGAATTAGAAATTCCTATTGCCACAAAAGGGCAAGCGATCAGATCACAAAAGTAAATGTGATGCTGAGTAGGGTTAAAGAGGAAGTGCAAAGAGGTTGGTAATTGCCTTCCGTTTGTATTCTTTTAAGAGGCTTCATGGAAGTAGCATGAATGCAAAGTTTATAACAAGTAAAAAGGTACCTTAATTAGTTTGTTTAGAGGAGATTATTTTATTCATTGTTTGAATAATTATTTTTAAGACTTACAATAGGCATCTTGGTAGAAATACGAATTATTTTCTTTTCTGGGCAACGTCTGCTGATCACTTTCGTTGCTAGTTTAGGAATAATTGGAGAAAAATTTAGTAATCTGCAAAGATAATGAAATTAGGACAACTTGAGTTAGATCTATGGTTTGCGACAATTGTAATTGGGTTTGAAAAAATGATTCACTTATGCTACGGTTAGCAGAAAATTTGAGATTAGTGAAAACTTCAAAGAAGTGCCAAAATTGTGACACCTAACAGTGACTGATTTAGAACCTTTCCATAATGCAATAGATTGTTTGTTGCTCGAAGTGACATACCTGCAGGACTTACTTAGAGCATGAAATCAAAGCAGTATCTCACAATTCACGACTTTTTCAAGTTAAGTACGATACAAAAGAAGTATACTACCATTTGTTGGTGACGCGTTACCTTGTTTATTTGGAGTTGTAAGCGAGACAAACTTTAAGAGTATAAGAGGTCAAAGTGTTTTCATTGGCATAAAATAAAAAAAAATATTTAGATGTAATTGACTGTAGAGGAAGTGATATATTGTATACCTTCCTTAAACTACTAGATTTAGTAAATGACCATGGTGTGAAAGAATGTGTTATTTATTGGTATAACTTTCGCTCAGGGCTTATACTGGTTTTTATAGCAGTCTTGATATGTTAATGTTGTTGTCTTACGAGTAAGTATCTGCCATTTTGCCTATGTAAAAGATGTAAAAAGAGACAATTCGGGCCAGCTGTGGGTTCAACAGAAGTTGTGCTCCAAGATACGGGGACAGGTGGGAACGATCCATCGACCAGAGCTGTGCCACCAGATATAGTGAATCCGCACAAGTGAAACCAGACATACGACAGTGTACATATAGTATGTAATAGTTAACTGACAAAACAGCCAAATTAATAATTAACTATCCGTAGGTGTTTCTATAATAGCCTGAATAGTTACAGTAATATTTAACAGTGTTACGCGAGTCCAAATGAATCAACATAAGTGTTTCTATAGCAGAAGACCACTTCAACTTTAAAGTGATTTCAGCAATCAAGGAAAAGGACACTTGACTGGATTGAAACAACTAGTTACTATTTTGGTGCGTAATAAACAACATCGTGGAAAAGGAAATAGAAAAAGGAACTCTTAAAACTGGCTAAGCAAGGACTAGAGAAATCTGATTCGAAGATAGATGTGCAGGAATCAATCCTAGAAGATTTAGAGACAATTATTAATTAGTGCTATTGGTTTATCAGACATTTGACATTTTGATTTAAAGTATTTTAAACAACACTGAATTTTCTGTGTTTACAATAATGGGATTAGTCATATACTCTTCTGGTATTTGTTAGGGTATTTCATTTCCAATTTATCTTTCCTGATTGGTTTTAAGTAATTTTTTTAGCTACCATGAACTTTTAATCTTGAGATAAATGTTGAATATTACTTTTACTTAATTTTAACATTTTATCTTAACTTTTTAATAGTTTTCTACCCTGGTATAAAACTGTTGCGATGGAAAGGTATGTAACGAAACACATATAGCCTTAGTAGCCAATTTGGGACATGGCTATTTTTGAGAGCAGGGTCATGCAATAAGCCGATGTTGCATGATCTTAGCTCTAAAAATAGACATGACAAGAAATGGGTGTTGGTGCAGGAAAGGTTTGGCAAGTTCGTCTGATGTTAAAAGAGTTTAATATCATCTTTCATCATGTTTTGGTAACACCTAAATTAGTTCTTAGTTTTATAAATTGACATGACAGGAAATGGGTGTTTTTGCAGGAAAGGTTTGGCTAGTATTGTATCATATTCTGGGTGGTGGTACAGGATGTTCGTGATATAGGCGTTCATATGGACGTCATGTTTTGAAGATTTGGTAACACCCAAACTAGTATTTAAAAGAGCTGTTTTAGGATATTGCCAGAGCTGTTCTCGTCGTACGGTAGGAGCTGTTGGGGTTTTCACGCTTATCTTTGTATGTAACTCGTCATGTAGCAGAATAAAAGTTGGAACTTTCCTTGGGTGTTGTTAAATTACCCCACCATTGGGCTACACCATGCTCTCTAAAAAATCATTTACTCAAATTACTGCCCTTCTCGTTATAATCTCAGATCTACATTTACAGAGAGTATGGCAGTGTGGTAAATTAGATTTATATTACTTACATATCTTTTATTAAAAATCAGATCAGTCAGACTGGAGCCAGTCTAGTCAGTCTGTGCATTTCGCACAAACTGACTAGGATCATACCTTTCACACTTCTTTAAATTTTTAACGACGGGTCATGTTTATATTCCTTGTATGTATTGGTAGAGATCCAGCAGGCGGGTCCAAATCCTATTGGCGAACAATATGGTTCCTGATCAGACTGCGTGTTTACGCAGGCTGATCTGGAATCATGTTGGGCTCAATATCCTTAAGGAACCTTTTCCGGGATCTTGGTTCATATATATTCCTTGTAGGTATTGGTCGGGACACAGCAGGCGGGTCCAAGTCGGGTATAAATTGTGCTGTAAATCCAAAACTGAAGGGCACCACAGGACAATATTTCAACAGAGATTGTAAAACGGAACCACCATCCACTCAAGCAAGGTAATTTGATTGGCTTTTATTTCCTTAGCAGATTGGCTTTTATTTCCTTAGCAGATTGGCTTTTATTTCCTTAGCAGATTGGCTTTTATTTGATTAACACCAAGTATGTCGTCAGTTTTCATCGAAAGCATCGTACAGTTTTAAAGTTGTAGGCCTAGTAACTAGATTTTGGTTAAAACGGAAAGATGTGTAAATGCATGCCAATTTTGATCATTGAAAAAAAATTAAATCTTTCCAAAGCGATAGGGTAACTTGTCCAAATACCATTCCGATGTAGAGAACAAAGACAGTAGTATCCTCCAAGGTAAACTTACTAATATTGGCTACGAAAATATTGAGGGTTTTGAGAAAATTATGGTTATTATTTTTTTTTTTAAATTCAACATTACAAATAAATTTGTTTCACAAATTCATTTTTTTCCTTTTTTCCAAATTGACAAATTGATGTCGAACAAAATATCAATTGACTTTTACATCAAAACAAATGGCTCTGACAACCTCTACCACTAGATATGATTTAGCAAGGATCTGGAAAAAGGTCTCATATAGATCCACGGTGGATAATCACGTGATGTAATATTTTCAGAAAATATTCAAAAAAATTGTAATAACTGGACCGATTGGAATTCGGTTTGAAGCAGAGAAGGTGGACAGACGTCACACATTAGATGGACGTGGTCGATTTTTTTGATAAATCAGCTGATAAAAAAGTTATTGAAGATAAACCAAAATTTTGGTTTATCTTCAATAACTTTTTTATCAGTTGATTTTTCAAAAACCCACCACGTCTAGGTTATTCCTGACATTTGTCCACCTCTCTGCTTCAAACCGAATTCAAATTGTCAGCTGATAAAAAAGTTATTGGAGATAAACCAAAATTTTGGTTTATCTTCAATAACTTTTTTATCAGTTGATTTTTCAAAAACCCACCACGTCTAGGTTATTCCTGACATTTGTCCACCTCTCTGCTTCTAACCGAATTCAAATTGGTCAAGTATTGACAAAGTTATTGAAGATTACCGGAAATTCTAAGTCACGTGATTATACAACGTGAGATCTACCATTTGAAACAGCCATGTTTCGAGATACACGCAAGGTTTTACCTCAATGCAGTCTAACCAGAATCCATGCTGCTCTCTTACGTTTGTTAAATGTTATGAAGAAGCTATTTATGAACACAATGGTCTCTGATCAGACTATTTGTTTACGCAGGCTGATCTGGAACCATTTGGACTAGAAACCGTAATGACCTTCTTTCAGATTCAGGCTCATTAATTTTGTTTGTTTAGAGAAATCGTCGAGATAGAAATTATTAACAAAGAGAAACAAGATGTGTTTGTGGAATACCAATGCCACCGAAATGGTCATTGATAAGCTTTCAGACAGACAGACGGACAGAAAGACGTACATAAGTAAACCAATATGCCCCCGATCTTTCGATACGGGGCATAAAAATCCGCGTATAAGTTGTTGGAGAGACTTGATCAACATCATTCATATTCAACATCTGAATAGGTATATTGATTGTCAAACCAATTTCATTTATCATTAAATGCCAAGCACTCAGTACAATTTCGCTAGCATCTTCGGCATTATTCGTGAGTACGCAAATTGACGAGGCTATCCGGATTTTTAAAATGTTTTGAAATATTTTATCTGATTTGTATCGTCTATCTTTCCAGAAACGTAACCTATCAAGAGCAACTATGGCATGAGACGTTTAAACTTTTGAAAGAATACATAACGGAACAAGATAGAGCTGTAATGGAAGGAAAGGACGAGTAGAGACAGCACACATGTAGAAAGGATTTAATTTTATTCAACCATATTTTCATGACTAATTATTACTAGTTATTAGAAATCACATAATATTATGCAATGACCTTACATTGGAAACATTTCTACAGTACTTCAGCATTGACCAGGAACATGGGAATGACCATGGTCAACCGTTATTCATGGCTTCTGACGAGTATTTGAAATTTATTGTTAGATGCAGATCTAGATTTCAAAATATTGTTTTGAAATGCCCTCTACACTCGCCTCCAGCAGTAGCGGGATAACAACCTCCCGCATCATACCCCCATCGGCGCTTCCTGCCTCCGCTAGCTGATGCCTTTTACATGTACTTTATTTTCGTTTAGTCACGTCAGTGACTTTCTAAATTACATATTTCTGAAATTGAACATGTATAATGTATTACCAGAGCTATTTTTTCATTTTGTTATAATTTTGTAATCTTACATACCTGTCTGTTCTAAATTGTCATATTCATGATAAAAAATCATTAGGAATTTGTTGTGACCATTATTTATTGTCCCAATTATAAATCACGCATCGCCCCTTTCAATTATAAATCCTTTCCAAAACAGTTTCTCCTTTCGTCCATATGTTTTCCAAGGCCGAATCTTTTATGTGCACCAAAACCATGTCTTATTTGAGATGGGATTAAATGTTCATTGACCAATGAAATTAACTACTAGTATCTTAGTCACACGTCTCTCACAAATTCCGCAATTGATATTTTTCACACACTGACTTTTTTGACTACATGAAAGATAACCTAGACTCTGTAAAACATTATTGAAAATGAGGAAATTGCTGGTGGCAAGCAATTTCTTCATTTTCCACAACGTTTTCAATAGAAAAAGATAAAAAAATGATATTTCATTCACTTAAAATTGTCGGCTACAACATCTTTGAAATTGGAACAGTCTAAAATGCTGCAGTTTGGTAATTAGCTGGGTGATGTTTTAGTCAGAAGGGATGTTTTGGAAGAGGAAGACTATAATTAACCCTTTCCCATACGGAAAAAATAGACTATTCAAATTCAAAGATGCTACAGACGACAATTTCAAGTGAATAAAACATTTTTATTTATCTATTGTGTGTGTGTGTGTGGGGGGGGGGGGGTCTTTCCGGTAGAAAATATGGTGAGAAATGAAGAAATTTCTTCCAGCAATTTTCCATTTTCTACAATGTTTTCCAAAGCGCTTATTTTATGGGGCATTAAATAGAGTCACTATGTAGTAGATATATAACGGGTTAATTCTGCTCTTCTAAAGCAGTTCTCAGTAAAATATGTGTTAAAAAGTAAAAAAAAAAATCTTTAACTACTATATCTTCCATAAATTTTGATTGTTTTCTTTTCAAGATTAATTGAGTCTAGTTCTGGAAAAATGTTCCTTGATACCAACAAATCCACAATCTGATCAAGATCCACATTGTAATAGCATTTTAGTAACCCGTGGTACCGGTCTGAGAGCATAATTGATCTCAATATGGAACAATTATGTCAAGTAAACAGTGACGTAATTTCGGACAAACAAATAATAGTATTTGGTGGGTGTTGTTATAAAATCTCGTATATTCTGTTTTTATTCGGGAGACAGGGCGGAGCCTAGTAAACGGTTCATTCCATTTAAGCTCGGGGAGAAACAGCCTTCTCGATTAGCGGTAAATCGTCGGTATTGTTGCAAAACATTATAACTACAGCGTGAATCAATCTGCAGTTACGAGGTTTTATGACAACACATTTTACAATCGTGCATTCTCTCAATTTCGAAATATGTTCATGCTCGTGCCGCACGTTTTTTCTCTTCTATCAACCAAGGTATCGAGAAGTTAACTCGTCGAATAACCTCTTTACTTAGCCACACCCTTTCAGGTGAATAAAAACGGAATATAACTACTGCCTGATTCAACCGACGGTTTATCCAAACATAACCTAAACCCAGACTATGTTTAGCACAAAATTATTTGCCATTAGACTGCACTATCCGGAAACATGATGCAGTTGACACTGTTAGTTATCTAGAAATCGAAAAAGTCGAATTTCTAATTGAGTCGAACCACCAATGGCAATCGAAAATTGAAAACGATATGATTTCGATTAGATCTACTTATAGGCTAGGCCCTATAACCATTTTAAAATGACATTTCAGAATTTTTTGTCATAAATTTTACTTGTATTTTTATCTGAAAGAGCACATTTCCTTATGAAAATTCTGAAAATTTCAAACCAAAATATTGCGCCGTTTACGAGAAATTTATATTTTTGTGTTTAAATTGAACGAATTGTTGTGGACAACAGTTCGGATTTATATACAATTTATCGATTATGTTTAAATGCGTGTTTCTCGCTTATTGGCAACAGCTTAAAAAAACTAATAGTATTTATACTCATTAGAATAACCAATCTTCGCATCAAGACATAGGCCTACTTTAAAAAATTGAAATTGGAATGAAATGTCCCTTTAAACTATAAGGAACGTACACTATATGCGCAACAAAAATGTCCAAATTTAGCTTACTTTTAATCGAAATAGAGGAAAAAACGCATAAGTTGTGGGCCTACTTTGGGTAGACCCCTATATCGAATTGTATTGACGACCTACATGTAGGCTATTTGACTTAGAAACAACAAGTATCGGCAGTAATTCCTATATAGGCAAATCCCCTATCCCTGCTCAATTTAATATCGTCGTCTAGGAAAGGGTTAAGATTTCTACATCAAGGCCTATCAGAATTTTCTTCACTTTCATGTAAGAATGTTTTCGGCATTCTCTTCTTTTTTTTCTTAAAACGTGAAAGAAGTTCTAGGTTCGGTTCCAAGTTCGTAAAAACAATTATTGATTGTTTCGGAAAGGGTTTTGCGGGTCGTGTTTATAATCACTGAACAAAAAATATCTTTAGAATTTTACTTAATTCCTTGTTCTCGTGCCATTAATTTTCATTCCGAGGGTTCCGAATTGAGTATTTCGATATAGGCCAAACATATTATAATCTAAGTTTATTTTGAACGCAGTTGCAGGCGACAAAATAAGGTTAATTAAACCGGAAGGCATGTTCGAGGAATAAAGATAATTCAATGCTGGTTGGCAATTTTTTTTTTCTTTTGTTGCCCTGACTGGGTTGTCAAAACCGGGGATCGTTTGAGAAGGGTATATAGGCCTAGCGCAAAAGGTTTCAGAAATATTAAGGCAATGAAACGTGCAATTATATTTCTTTGGCCTAAAAATGGACTATTTTTCCAGCGTCCTAGATTTCTATAATTATCGCTATTTCCATGTTTCGTGCTGTGTATTCCGCTCACAGCAGCATCAAGATCTGCTCTTCTCGTAAACAACCAATATTTTCTATTGTTTATTCGACAATAAAGTAATTTTAAAAGCGTTTACCTATTTTATAACAAAAGATGGGTTCGGGTCCCTCGTTCCCGCGTGTGCCGATGTCAAAAGACAGGATTATTGTGGTAACAGGAGCAAGCTCAGGTAGACATTTATATTTCCTTTGTCGTTCTTTCTATCTTAAGTCTTAAGTTAAGAATTGGAGCCAATTCCGCACCTCATATCGACGCTTTCTTAAAAAAAAAATATCGTAAGGTGCAGCTTAAGATTTGTGCGGCTTAAGAGAAGCTGCAGTTGATTGTGAGATTTTGTTGAAAAGCGACGATATGTTAGACTAGTCAGTGAAATTTTACATAAATACGAAATCTTACACTCTTCATAAACTTTAAAGCTGGAGCAGATGACAAAATTATTCGGAAAGCTAGAAGGCCTATTTTGTCGTTTACTGCGGAATATCGATTATCTATTTTGACGCATCACTTTGTCGAGATTAGGATAAAATTACCACGCTTATTAAGGCGTTTCATATGTTGAAAGTAGGCGTTGACATGTTGAAAGTAGTCCGATGAAGTCCGAAGAAATTCTTCCTATAAAGTTCAAATTAGGTAGATTGGTTTTGTAAAAGCCCCCTATCGTAAGATATAATTGGCTTTGATAAATCTACATAACACAACACACGCATAAATTGAGATCAAAGGAGGAAATAGGGGAGACCGGGGCTATTTCGGCCCCGGGGCAAGTTCGGCTAGTGGCTCTTTTGAGCCTGTCGACAGAGATAGAGAGCTCTGACCCGGATTTTAATGTCACTCATGACGAAAGCTTTTCGCAGAAGGTTTTTGGTCGAATTTAATACAAAAACATAGTATTTAGAACACGATTCTGATTTTAGACACTTTCAGTATTTTTTCCACATTTATGTAAGTTTTAATTTATAGGAATATGCGCCAGGATTCAGATTTCATTTTTGTATATTTATGAAGACAATTTAGTCCTCTTCCATATTAAAACTAAAGATGAAGTGTTCATGTTATCTAAAAGAAGATATGGCGTGATGTTGACACCAGGTCTGTCTGGGGCTAGTTCGGCCTTTGTAGGGGTTGGGGCAAGTTCGGCCACCACCAAACTTGCCCATGAATAAAAAGAATAATCGCTGTTAGAATTGCCATTTCTTGACGACTCGGAATATATCAATTGTTCAGACCTAGCTCTAACAGAATTGTAAAAAAATGGACAAATTCAAAATTACAGGCCGAACTTGCCCCAGCCTCTACTTGTTATCCCGAATGTCCCCTTACTCACGATGATTTGACTGTTATAACAATGCTTTTTCAATTTATACCTTCATTTGGAAGTCGTATACAGATTCCTTTAAATTTTAACATTCTAAAAATCAAATATAAGGATTTATAGGTCTGTCATACCTTGCCCCAAGGGTGGGCCGAACTTGCCCCATGTATGGGGCAAGTTCGGCCACCACGATCAAAACTCTAAAAATAGAAATTCTCTTTATTGAAGAGAAAAATATAAAAAAGGACAGACGCAGTTTGAAAGGCTTTCGCCTGTCGAACTTAAATATACAAATCACTCCCAAATAACTTTCATATAATTCAAAATATGAGCAATCGAAATTAGGGGGCCGAAATAGCCCCGGTCTCCCCTACCATAATCAACATTGTTTATCTCAATGCTTTCCCTCTGGTCTTTCCACTTTCCAGAGATGCAATAAACGACATCTTGTTTGGGATAGGCCTGTGCCTATTGTGAAATTGGGCTATTGGTAATCTCCGGAACGGAACGGAACGGAACGGAACCATCTCGGGGGCACCTTAAGGGGCATTTTTTTTTCAAAATTGAAAATAGGATTTAACATACTTTTCACTTTTCCTATGTTTTTTTCAGCCACAATTTCGTTGATAACGATACATTTCTCATCAGATAAAATAACTTAAACTATCAAACAGTGCTTTTTAAAATTTGGTTCCGTTCCGTTCCGTGAATTACCAATAGCCAGGGGGATATTGGTAATCCACGGAACGGAACGGAACGGAACCATTCTAAATAGTTCTAAAATATCGAAGAATATTGTAGATATGGTTTGGGTGCATGTTTTGTGTTAAATATCGATCCAAGCGTTCTCAAAACAATTACAATGGCAATGCAATGTGTGCTAAAAGTAGAGTGGAATTACCGTTATGTCCCTTTAATCGCCGATGTTCTCATAGCTTAAGCTGAAATCACGCTGTAGTTGCGACGTGTTTGCACTGACGAAATACTACTGTTTGTCCGAAATTACGTCACTGCTTACTTGATAAACGTGATCCCTAATGAGTAATTCTTTTACGAGAAACACCATTTAATTTCGAAGAGTAAAATTTTAACTTTTTAACGCGATAATGAATTTCTTTTTATATAGACTTGTACTCAATATTCTATGATTCGAAAGGTCCAGTAGGCCCTACTTCAAATTTCTAGTCCGAAATGTAGTTAAGTCACTGAAACACTTACAGAGAAAGTGTTCTCACTCAGTTTGTTGATTTGTAGATCGCGCACCGGTGCCCGCTGCATAACGAAAACTCTTGACTTTATCGAAACTATATATTTATTGTTTTATATTTATTTAATTGTAAGTCCCTTTTCCCATGACGATACCTCAAATAAATAAATAAAAAAAAAACGGGGGAAAAAAACGGGAAAAAAATATCGGCATTATATCATAGGGAGTTCACACGGTAAGTTTCGTTTGATTTGGCCCAAGGGTTATGGAGAAATCGCTCCTGACGGACGGATAGACAGAATGACGAACGGACGGAAGGACAGACAAAGTGGCGATTATTTGCTCTCCCTTCGGGGAGCATAAAATGGGTGATTTTTTTAAAAGTAATAAAAGTAACTAATATTTTCGGCGAAACAAGTCTTCTGTCATTATAATGTTTTCTATATTGGTTCCTTAACAGATACCAGTCATGTTATATTGACTAAATAGGTACATTGTTCTCTTTTGGTTGTTTATTTCTATAATATATATTGTGTTTTATATGCCATTGTAGTGATTGTGCATAATGATATTTACCCCCTACCTCCCCACCCTCCCAACTTTTCAGGAAATGAAGATAAATTATAGACTTATTTTTTAAAGATGGGGCTATGTAGAGAGAAATGCACTTTCGCACACCGGGTTTAGGGTGAAATATTCATTTCTTTTTTCTCGATATTTTACTATTTTAAAGCCAAAAAAATAGGTTTAACATGAAAACAGATATCAACAGACACGACAGACAGTTGGGTTGACGGTCAGAAGGGCATATTTACGGAGAGAAAGACGAGGTGTAACAAATATACTGCTTTCTTTGTAAGCTATTCATTGGAAGGGGTTATAAAATGGGATTTACCGGCATAATATTCCATTCTTTCATTCTATGGTATATTTCCTTATATAGTTCGGTCAAGATATTTTTGCATATGATTACGAAGCAAAGCTATGTAAAAACACAAAATATCAAACTGCAGACTTCTGTGATTTTGCGTGTCGCCATTGTTAATGCAAAATTTCGTTTTCGGAAAATTTCAAAGTGAAAGAAAAAAGTGTATTAACTTTTCCAAAACTGAAAGGTTTTACTTGTCATTAATACTGTTCAGCAAAAATGTCTCAAAACCTGCTAGAATTGTCTAAACTGGACACACAAGATTTTTTTTTTTTTTTGAAAATCGCAAAAATCGACATACGAGGTTTTGTATTTACACCGACGATATGATAGATTGACCGACACTAGCAAAATTGTATTAAAAATTAAGAGTGCTATTTTGATTGTTTACACAAGAAAAAAATTAAACGTGCTTTCACATCGTGACTGGAATTTAGTCTCCATTGATTTTGTTTCATTAAAAATAAATTACTATACTTGGTACAAATATGCGATAGCCTATCAGACCTAAAGTAGTAAACACAAAACACAAAACAAGCGGATTTTTCCATAGGCCTAAATACATTGTAAAAAACAAAACTATCATTCATTTGTGAACGCAAAGATCATATTAAAAAGCGTTGAATTTCTTTGTTTTTTAAACTTTAAAAGTCGTTTTAGATGGACTTTTTGTAAAAGCGAGAGAACGTATTTCAATGCCTAAAGATAAATACCGTGCATGTTTCCAAAATTTCTGTCCAGCCCAGATTTAATGGACATTAGCGCTGAGTGGTAATGGTCATTTTATAGCCATTAAACCAATATAAATTACATGCACCGAATTGCAATGGTTGTCTGGTGATTTGGGCTGTGATAGAAGATAGTAAGATATTGTTGTACATAGATAATTTTTTTTTAATTTAAACATAATTTAAACATATCTCTTTTATTGTGAAATGTTATCTCTACGTGTGCGATGCTCTAAGCTGTTGGTGTTATGTAACACACAATCATACAACCATACCACACATATAAGACATTTGTTAACATTTTACTTAAAATGGTTCCGTTCCGTGGAATACCAATAGCCAGGGGGGTATTGGTATTCCACGGAACGGAACGGAACGGAACCAAATAAAAAGGCGTTGAGCGGTGGTCAAAATTATTATAACAAAATAAGAGTTAGAGAATAATTGCAAAATAGCATATCAAAAAAAATATAAATAAAACGGAAGAGGAAATTAGGCCTATACACCAAACTATTTTTTTCCTTCTTTTTATTTTGACTGAATTATAATTCATCGATAGTTTCTGATTTATGGAGTCAATTGTAAATACATGTATTGTCCAACCAAAAAACAAGGGACAACTTAATTTTCGTGCGGTAAGTCCGTTAGTTGAGCGTTTTAACAAAACATTGCCGAAGTAGGGTCATTACATATGCAGATGTCCCGGGTTAATCTTGCTGGACAATACATAGGAGAGTGGAACTGTTTATATTTTTATTGACTGCTCATTTGGGTTTAGCACCGTTTTCAACTGCTATGGTCATACCACGGCGGCTGGAGCACCTAACAGTAGATTACTGATAGTTCAGTCAACAGTAGTAAATTATTTTCTTCCCACAATCTTGAAATCCGACACGGTGAATCATTTTATGTGAAGTGTATTTACAAGTGTGTTGAATCTGATGTATTTCGTATGGTTAGAAAGTTGTGTTTTAAATGATGGGATGAATAGCCTACCTTAATCACCGCATCATTGATTTCATTAGAATACATGTATGTCTCTTCTTGGCCGACTTCGATTGGGACTATCGCTCGAGCCATCCGTGACGTCATACAACAGGAAGTTGTGTACTGCGCATGTCACCAAGCGAACGCCTATAGCTCGTGATGCACAAGCCAACAAAATGGCCGCGCCCATACGGTTTTACCAACAATTAAATGAGACTCATCGTTCGTTGATAAATGGCTACATTTCAATTAGAAAATAACACTATTTCCATGAATATTAACTTTCAGTCGCATTGACAAGGACATGTGAATATATTGGAATTAATTAAAGGTGTTTTGTGGTTTTTCAACAAGACTAACAATTCGTTTGCTTCTTTGGACGCCATCTTGGAATGAAAGGGACCACGAGTGAGAGCGTGGTCCGACCATGGCTTGTTTCAAAGGTCAAATGACGTCACTATAACCCGGGCTATCGGTGTTCGATTGGAACGATGGCTGAAATAGCTTGAGCGATCGTCCCAATCGAAGTCAGCCCTTCTGTATTATGGGGTTGAACCGTATATTGGACCGATCATAAGGAAAGTAACGAAATATATATTTCATTTATTTCCTAAATTTGGGAACTTAAATTCACAGAAAAACTGACCTAATTTATCAAAATCATATGAAAATACATAAAATGGTCATACCAGAAAAGATATAACGTCGTTGTAAATACAAAACCTCGTATCTCGTTTTTGGAAAATTTCAAAGGGGGGGGGGGGGGTGTAATCACTTTTCCCAGAATGAAATGTTTTACTTGAAATTTGGTCATATTGTTTAAAAATAATGTGTCATTAATACTGATCAGTAAAAAATCTCAAAACCTGCGAGAATTGTCTAAACTGGGCACACAAGTTTGTACTTTGGAAATCGCAAGAATCGACATACGAGGTTTTGCATTCACACCGACGATGAGTGTATCAAGGGAAATATAATTGTATAAAGGGAAGTTATTTCTTGGCTAAAATAGCTAAATAGATACGGAAAATGTCGACATACATATTGTGCTAAAATAGACCGGGTTTGCTGGTTATACGTGCTAAATCGTTGGTGTTGTTGGAAATCTCGTAACTACGGCTTTAATAAAGCAGTTGTTGCGACATTCTAGAAAAACAATGCCAAATACTTAATTTGTTTCCCCAAAATAACTTCGTGGTTTACTGGATAAAATCAAAGGTCTCCAACAAATAAACCAATAAAATTCCATTCAAAGTAAACCTAATCCCTTTGTTGATTATTATATCTAGAATGGTTCCGTTCCGTTCCGTTCCGTTCCGTGGATTACCAATACCCCCCTGGCTATTGGTATTTCACGGAACGGAACGGAACCAAATTTTTAAAAGCACTGTTTGAGAGTTAAAGTTATTATAATTGATAAGAAACATATCGTTATCAACGAAATTGTATCTTAAAAAGGCATAGGAAAAGTGAAAATAGGTTTAATCCTATTTTCAATTTTGTAAAAAAATACCCCTTAAGGTGCCCCCGAGATGGTTCCGTTGCGTTCCGTTCCGTTCCGGAGATTACCAATAGCCTGAAATTGTTAGTCTGAGTTTATAAAACCAGAGAGCTCGTTCTATAATCATTTGTTTACATTCCGACAAATATCACGCGTGATACTTTTCCAGAACTCCGTCGCTTTTCAACGAAAACCTCGTAACTGCAGCTTAAAACAAGCTGCAGTTACGGGATTTTCGTTGGATAGCAGCGATTTATTGCATGTACTTCACGCTAGTCCTTACTCAAACAATGAGTTGTTTTGAATTTTTAGAAAATAGAGAGGACAGAAAAAAGTAGGCCTGATTTCAGACAATAAGATAAAAATTATCACCTATGTGCGGAATTTCGTTTTTAGCACCTGTTTAGTCGGCTGCATCAGCCTTCCAATTGGAAAATCAGGGTTCCCGCTGACTTTAAAATGAGGGGATAAAAACATTTTAGGCCTGCAGCATTCTTGTACCCCCCCCCCCCTCCCTATAAAACATAGTTCTAGGTTGCTTGCAAAACTGAGGTTAGGACTACAAGGTTCAATTTGGGTGTGGGTGTGTGAAAAAAAAAACATTTGATGGTTGTTGGGAACCTTGCCTATTATTGTGTTGACTGTAAAATCTGAAGTTTACCAATTCAATTCAATTCTTTTAATGAAAATACTGCATTAAACAGTGATATCATACATTGCACAATATGTCACAAATAAAGCAATAATTTAGGTATAAACATTCTTACTACAAACATTACAATGTACATGATTATACATACACAGAATAATCTCTTGATCAAGAGTATAAAGACACATTGATAGATAGGAAAATACAAGGCTACCAACATTGTATGCACAATTTCTAAACAGTTCTAAATAGCATAACTACAATGTATTATGTATCTCTAATTTCTAATGCTTGTAATAGGTATGTACATAATTTAGTTGCTTGATTCCTATTTTCAGGGTTTAGTATAAGTTTGAGCGAGTCTATTTCTTTCTCTTTGCAAATATTTGTTTTATCAATGCCAAACTCTTGTAACAAATCATCCCTTATTCTATCATATTTTGAGCAGAACAGTATAAAGTGAGATTCATTCTCTACTTCATTACAAAATTTACATGTCCTTTCATCACGTGGAGTTTTAGGTCTTGTATATCTGCCTCTTTCTATATTTAAGTCGTGAGCACTCAATCTAAATTTAGTTATTATAGAGTTATATTTCTGTTTTAGATTTAAATTCAAATAATTTGGCAAATTACCATCAAAATACAAAATAGAGGAGAATAATTTCAGCTTACTATCATCTTTAGATTTTAATATTTCCAGTTTACATTCAGTTTGTTTAAAGTAGTATTCATTCAACTTTTCATTTATTGTTTTACAGTCTACGGACATTAGATCAAATTTAATGCCTGTCGATTTCAAAGTTTTATCCAAGCAAGAGTACCATGACTTGCTTCCATTCAGATGTAGGGTTTTATCAGTTTGAAATGCCTTTGACAAAAGCCTGTTGTTGGGTAAAGTTCTTAATCTTTCGAAGTATTTAAGCATAAGTTTAATAATAAACAACGTAATTGGGGAACGACCCATCTCTAGACGACTTGCGAGATTCGAGGAATTCCGACGTATTCCAAGAACAGACTTACAAAATTTATGTTGCAGTTTTTCAGGTGGAAGGAGGTCAACATTATCTAAATTAATTGTATAGTCCATAATCCATACCTCGCTTCCATAAGTGAGAATAGGTCTAATTAGAGAATCAAATAGTTTTGAACTTAGCTTGGTAGGAAACTGGGAAAAGTTTGTAAGTTTTTTCTTCAACGAAAACACGGCCTTCATGGCTTTATTATATAGATCTTCTGCAGCATGTTTCAAATTACCATTATAGAAAAATGTTATGCCCAGATACTTGTATGAATCGGTTACCTCAACCCTATTATTCTTGTATGTAAAGTGGTAATTTTCATAATTATGCTTGACTTTATTAAAAATAACAATCTTTGTCTTTTTTAAGTTGACATCTAATCTCCATTTATTACAGTACTGTTCTAATTTAGTTAAACAATTTTGTAAACCTGTGCTTGTTTCAGACAACAGGAGTAGATCATCAGCAAAGAGGGGATGATTTAAAGGTACATCACCTAGGAAGACTGGGTCGTTTTTAGATTGATTGCTTACATAGGATCCTAAATCGTTTATGTAAATGTTAAAAAGTGTAGGACTCAAACTATCACCCTGTTTTACCCCTTTGTTATTATCAATTGGTTGTGATATGTAATTATCTTTGCGAATACAAAATGTGGTAGTCGAATACATATGCTTGATAATGTTTTTATATTTTACCGCTCATGCCCAGGATATCAAGCTTCAGAAATAGGCCTTCTCTCCACACCGAATCAAATGCTTTTGAGAAGTCGACAAAGCATGCATACATAGGTTTCTTCAACTTATGAAGATATCTATTTATTAAAGTTTTTACTATAAATATTTGGTCTGTTGTGTCTATAGTTTGTTCTGAAGCCTGCTTGATTATCTTCTAAAATTTCATTCACGCTCAAAAAGTTTGAGACTCTTTTTTGTATGAGCTTTGTAAAAAGTTTACCTAAGCAGCTACATACACTTATTCCTCTATAATTCTCACAATCATACACTGACCCTCCTTTATGTATAACAGATAAAAATGATATATTCCAAACAGTTGGAAATTTTCCTGAGTTTAGGATTTTATTGAATAGCTTGACTAGTGGTAAAATAAGGATATCTTTACCATACTTTAAAAATTCATTCAAGATCAAATCTATTCCAGCAGCTTTAGAATTCCTCAGAGACTTTAGTGCATTTTTTATTTCTTTGCACGAAAAAGGTTTATTCAATTCAACATCCTCATATTGAGGTTCACAAGTATTATGGTCTGGTCTTTGATCAGTCGGGGGTTTTAGATCATTTTCGTTATAATTTAACAAGGTCTTGAAATATGTCTGCCAGTCCTGTATGTTAATGGGGTTATTTTCTTTAAATTCAAGGTTTTTAACTTTATCAAGTGTTTTCCAAAAGGCTCTGGAATCCTTTTCATTCATATCTGACAGTTGATTCATTAAGCTATCAATAAGATTCTTCTTTTTTACTTTGATTAGTTTATTATATCTCTTTCTTAATGCGAAAAAAATTTTGCTTTAAATTGTGGTTGTCTGGGGTATTGTGGATCCTTCTGCCCAACCTTCTTAATTCTCTGCGAAGAAAAAAAAACAATTATCATCAAACCAAGCTTGTTTTTTCTTCTTTTTCTTTTTAGGCTTTGATAGTTTAAACCTAACCGACAATGTTGCTGCATCTAAAACAATGTTCGAAAATTTTGAAGTAACTAAATTAATGTCGACCTCCTTCTCAGTGTCTAATTCGACCATCAGTTCTGTTAATAATCTCTGAGAGTCAATGGATAATAGCTCTCTCTTAAATGACTCTTTACTATCGTCAGACCACATGAAAGAACCGGGCATATATGTTAGATTATCATTAATTGGTTTTGAATCAAGACAAAGATTTCTAGATCTCAACCCCATCCTAATCATACAATGTCCGGAATACTCATTAAGTGGTGTGACATTAAAATATGTTATGCAATGTAAAATATCTTCAGAAACAATACAATAATCTATCAAACTACAACCTCCTTTGGGGTCAAAATAAGTATAATTCCCAACTGAACGCAACATAACGACGGGAAATCACGTGACACAATAGTTGCAGAATATATTTAATCGTTATGTCAATATGTGACCGATTTGAAAATATTGAAGCAGAGAAGGCGATTTGCTGATAAAAAGTTCATAGGAACTAAATATTAACGAATAGGAAAGTTTCACTGTCCAAAATTAAAGAAATCGGCAAGGAAACATGCCTTTTGCGTATCATGACATACGCCGAAAACATTCTATATTTGATTTTGCTTTTAGTTTGAAGAGGTTATACTGAAAATTGAAATACAACTCATATTCAAATCAACTAATGTGAAATTTTACTATTTTTTCAGGAAAGGTGTCTCTTTGTTATCAAAAATAAAGTGCTTTACCCCGTTGATTTTCATACACACTAGTCAGGCCCGTAGGAAGCAATTTCATATTGGGGAGGGGGGGCTAAAGCCCTTGTCCAGAATATTGGGGGGGGGGGGCTAATTTGGATTTTCCCAAAATTTTCAGAGTAAAATTAAGAAAATTTGGCATTTTTGGCCAACATTGGGGGGGGGGGGGGCTTAGCCCCCCTTAGCCCCCCCCCCTGTTCCTACGGGCCTGCACTAGTATGTGAAAACCTTACAATTCTAATCAAATCAATCAATAAAGAACGTCGAGAATAACGTGTCACTTGACTCGCCGCAGCTTACTTTGTCTTAGTAAAGAGTTCAGTCATTTTGCACTCACACATTGTGGACAGTGACATTTGATATTTGTAATAAATGCAAATTGCCATGACAACGTTTCGTATTTCATAACTTTTGGCAGTATCAGTACACGTGAACTCGTGTTCCCGACGCTAATCAGTATTTCCGAGAAAAATAAATTAGTTGGGTTTTTCCCTAGAATTACCGATGAAATAAAGTTCCGTCCTACTGTTGGGTTTTCCCGGGAATTTCTGATTAAACAGAAGTAGGCCTACATCATTTAAGCTGGGGTTTCTCGGAATTTCCAGGAAACAAAAGTTGTTGTTTTCCTGCTGTATATCATTTCATCGTAGTTTAAAGGGAGAGGTTATGTACTCTGTTTTAAAAGAGTACGTTCCTGCTCAGAGTGAACGATTTAAGGAAATATCGAGGAAAAAAGGAGAAAATGTTGATAACACCTGACTATCATTCTCTGCGTTTCTCTCAATATTTCTGCTATTATCTGCAAGAATTTTTACCTTTATCACTGTTGAATTTGTCATTTACAGTCTGCTAATAATCCAGACCGGTGTACAGTTAAATGACCCCCACCAATCAATGCTTGTTTAATGAAGTCCCTTATAGAAAACGAATATGGGAAAACATCGATCCAAAAGAAGAAAATGCTGTGATACAAAGCATTTTCTTCCCTTTGCCTCAATATTATACTGTTATGTTATGCATAGGTGATTTCGTTGCTAGTATTAATTTTGTCGTTTGCAGGATCTTTGAAACTGAAACAGTCCATTTTGCCGTTTGGGAAGGGGTTACGAATATCGTCGCTTTTCAACAAAAACCACGTAACTGCAGCTTAAAACAAGCTGCAGTTACGAGGTTTTTGTTCAAAAGCATCGATGTGTCTGATTCTAGGTCTTGGTTACGAGATAACAAAATGGTGCGCTATGATGGGAGCGACTGTTATAATGGCGTGTAGGTCAGAACAAAGAACCAAACAGGTACGATGTTTTTCATTTTTTTATAAGAAATCGCTATGATACATACAAAAACAAGCGAGCAGAGGGTCGGTCAGAATGATGGACGAAGGATCGAGGCGGAAACATAATACAACCCTTTAGGAGCACCAAACCGGGATTTCTTCAGTTAAAAAATCAAGTGCATGTATCAATCGTGTCTGGTGATTTCACAAAAGAAAAGACCAAACCTTATAAGTATGCACTCATGCCGGATATTCAAAGATAATAGTCGTTTTGTCACCACCCCTCCTGTATTTCCAAACAGCGGTTTAGTCCGTAACAATTATTATGATGCAGAGACACTGGTGGAGAACTCGGCCAAAGAGTGGGACGTTTTTTCGCGATCATTGTATTCCGTCGGTGTTGTTATAAGATATCGTAACTACGGCTTCGATAAAGCCGTAGTTACGAAATTTTATAACGACACCGACGGTTTGTCAATACATATCGTTAAACTCGGTCTATTTTTAGAACAAATTCATTGTTATTAGAAAAACTATCCAATCAGATCTTTAAACTCACATTTAAAATATCTGCACCTTGTTGTAGCGAAAATACTCCATCGCTTTGCCCGAATTCACCACCAGTGAGAGAGGACTTTGTGACTTTAAAGATGCATATTTCTTTTGCCATCGCACAACTATAATGACCTCGATTAAAGATGTGATCATTAAAATATTATATTATTTGACAACTTTGTACAAATTACGAAATCATCGCACTTGAGACTTCTTATCTGACTTTGTTTTCAATTTCACAGGCAATAGAAAGAATGAACGAAGAATTCAAAGAGCAGAAAGCGAAAGATCCAAGCGGGCTAACTCAGGACGACACTCTCGCCCTGGAGTACATGCATGTAGAGTTATCGTCCTTTAAATCCGTGGTCAGTTTTACAGAAGAATACTTGAAGTCAGGACGGAAACTGCATGTTTTGTTTCTGAATGCTGGATTCGGATACAGTCCTTATAGTATGTATATTTTTGAGATTGAAACGTTTTCTTAACAAGTTCTTATTTGACGACCAGCTCTCAAGAAATTTTGAGGAAACACAGATAGTTTTCTGTTCTCTATTGTTCACAAATTCTACCTTCTATCAACGATGTCTTCAGTAGATTGCAAAATTAAAAAAGAGTCCGAAATCTGCCTTTTAGAAATGGTTGCCATGCCTGTAGCTCTGAATTATGTAATAGAGAATCTGTCCTATCAGAATTTCTCGAACTGTTTGAGTAGCCAAGTAGTGTTGTATAAATAATCGCAATACAACCAGAATTAGTGTTCGACCTACTTTTTGGACCAATGAAATTGCAGTATATGTCCAAATTTCGCCGATATTTTTCGCATAAACGAGCTGTCGACTAGTTTATGTGACATCTATACATAGCCACGCCCCGTCTCCAATGAACCGCTAGCGAACACTAAGTCAGATAGCATCGCGTATCTGTATAGTAGATTCTACGCGATATAAACATTCAATGCGCTGCTATGCACCCTCCATGTAATACATATAGCACCAATAGAAATATTCGTATATTTTATAATTATTCGTTATTACCTTACTGAACTTCGGTCAGTAACTGCATTTCCTGTCACTCAACGCCATTTATGTGTTATATTACAGGCCAAACGGAGGACGGATTTGAGAGTGTTTTACAAGTAAATTATCTCAGCCATTTCTTGATGACCGCCAAGTTATTGCCAATCATGAAACAATCGGGAGAAGACTGTCGGATATTGATGATGTCCAGTCTCGCACACAGGGGCGGCACGTTTGATGTTAATACTATACAGTATAAGGGTCCTCCTGAAAACTTTCCACAAAATGAATATTATTGTCGGTCAAAGTTATACCAGGTAAGAAAATAGTGCAGTCCAAATCTTTCTAAAAAAGAAAGATCTATGAAAGTGTTTCAATAAACTGTCGCAAAATACAATGTATAGGATAATGTAAATGGTTGACAATCAAAGGTTGGGTACAATAAAAACGAAAACGCGCATTCTCCCATGTTCTTTACTCAGTTTTGAGGTGTTGGGAGAGGCGGGGAGTTACATGTAGGAAGTTAGGGATTTACACGAAAGTGAATTATCTAAATTGGCAGTTGCCGCGATACTCAATTGATCTGTTAATATATTAGAGGAAAGAAGAAACGCAACAACTAATTTTTGTTATTTCTCTTAATTCTTATATATTATTGAATCAAAAATGTAACTGATTATTGCAGGGTACTGTATCTTGATATTAATCTTTGTGTTTACGTTAGAACCTGTCTTACATGTGAGATAACGTCAAAATAGACGTTTACACCTTTCTCACGTGCAAACCTTTAAATATCCAAACTTTACATATAACTCTTTTAATTTGTGTAGATGCATGTCGACTCGACAAAATGCAATGATTTTTGTTTGGATTAAATCCTTAATATCGTTTTGCAACCTATTCAAAGACGTCCTCTGGTAGCAATTGTGATGTTTACGAATGGAACATCTCAACCCGCAGTTGCTGCTGAGGTTGGTGTACATCGGTTTACAAAATATTGCTTGAGATAACGTCTCAGAACTAACGGAACAACTGGTGGTCGCCCGAAAAGCAGTCGTCAACGTCTAACGTAATGACGTCGGGACAATAACGTGCGTTTATTTTACCTACGGAAACAAATTCTGTTATCGAGAAAAACTGTTGATGCTATTCATGAACAGTACAGCAATCAAATTTCAGCCAGGTATCGTTATAGTCCGTTTGGATTGCGTGCAAGAACGTATTTAACGTTGACGCCAAACCGCTCTCGTTTAAATGCATATTGATGGCACGTGTACAATCTGTGACATTGATGAAATTTTGACACAAGAAAGTCAAATGATTACGTTTTACTATGCATTGAAAAAAGTATGCGAATTATGGTGATTTTGAGAAAAACAAAAACAAAACGCATGGCCAAATTTATTTTTTTTGTTGCGTTTCTTTTTTCCTTTAGTATATTTTACATTTGAAGCATCGATCGTAGACTATGTTTCTAGCTTACTGTTTTACTTGTTTGAATTTTTAATATAAGTGAAAGGATCACATATCCCTGAGGGGCTAATGTATTCGTATTTTCCTCGGTTGTCATCGTGACAGGTAATGCAGATGTTTTCGATGGTGAGGCGGCTACAATCATCAAATATAACAGTCAACAGTATTAACCCGGGGTTCGTGTCCACGAAGTTTGGTTCGGAAAAATCCGGAATGTGGGGTTGTTTGATCCCCTTCTTCAGATGTTGTAAGTATTATTGTCCAGAGCTACAAAGGGGGTAATGGCTTTCAGAAATGCAATATTTCATTGAATGGTCATCAAACCCTATGCTGTGAGTACTTATTAGAACCGTCTCATTGAGACGATTCAAATGGGTACCGCAAAACATGAGATTTGGATTTGAAATAACTTGATATGCAAAATGTCTACTTACTTTTTATCTGTTGTTCTGATTGTCGTTTAGTTTTAAATGTATAATGCTTCTTCCGAAATGAATACTAATTAAGATTTACCAGTGTAGAAATGCTGTGCCGGGTCATTTATCGTGATCTATAGGCTACAGCAAGAAGTAGCCTCCGTTTCAATTTAGTTATTGTCTCTACTAATTTAACGTTCAAACTAACGACCTGCAAATACATATTTATTGGTACGCTTCGTTACACGTTGTAAGTTCATTGAATTTGGATGTGAAAATTGGCACTTAACCCATTCCCAAACAATGACGCCTTTTGACACCCTCACAAGAAAGGGCTCGGGAAAACATTGTGGATAATGAAGAATTTCTTCGTTTTCCACAATGTTTTCTAACTCAAAGTGATTTTTTTTTAAAAAAAATTCAATCAACTTGAAATTGTCGTCTGCAACATGTTTGACTTGGAACAGTCCAAATTTTGTCGTCTTGTAATGGGTTACAAGGGCGGATCCAGGATGTTTTTCCAGGGGGGGGGTTAAAGCCCAAATGATGGCGATTAATAAGAAGTTATATAGTCAAAATTCAATTTTCTGCCAATTCCAGGGGGGGTCATGACCCCTTGACCCCACCCCTAGATCCGCCCTTGGGTTAATAGATCCAGATGAGATTGTATAATTGTAGATCTAGTGGTTGATCTAATATTCTAATGTGGTCTCGAAGGTCCATTTCTCATATCCCAGATCGTTTTAGTCGGTATCGCGGAAAGGGAACTTATCCCATTTTAGAAATCAAGGAAAAATATCAGTCTGTGCATAAGTGCAGTCTGCAAAAGGATCAATACTCCTCCGCTCAGATCAATCTGGTAAATCAGAATTTCCAAGAGATCAATGTGGATCTGGATTAGACAGTGACTGTTCGTTTGTGGAGGCTGATCTTGATCTATAATGGTCTGTAGTGCTATACTTTATCCTTCACTTAATACCTGTACATCTAACCCTTTCCTAAATGGCAAAATTTTAGGGTGGTCCACTTAAAAAAACTGCCACAAATGACAAAATGGAAGTTAGTAAAGATAAAATTTGTGTACAATATGGCATATGGTTAGCAGTAGTTTCAATGTTCCCTTAAAGCTTTTCTACTAGGGACGTCAAAACCAGGTCTTGTTTTGGAAAGGGTTAATAGTTACAATTTCCTCGTAGGTGTTGGTAGAGATACAGAAGGCGGGTCCATATCCGGTATAAACTGTGCCGTGAATCCAAAATTGAAGGACACCACTGGACAGTATTTTAACAGAGATTGTAAGACCGAGTCACCTTCAGCCCAATCCAGGTAATATATCGCTGCTTTTCAACAAAAACCTCGTATCTACAGCTTAAAACAAGCTGCAGTTACGAGGTTTTTGTTGAAAAGAGACGATATGCTTGTCTCGGAATAGCTCGTAACTACATCTTGTTTTAACCAACAGTTACGAGGTTTTCGAAGAAAAACATTAATATTACGATTTTGTATCAAATATAATGTATTATAACTGATCTAACTGCAAGTAGTATATTGCATAGCAAACCTACAAATATTCAGATATTAAACACCAATACTCTGTTTAAGAAAGAAATTGAAATTAAATATTCATACATTTGGAACACAAATTCACACTGATTAATACGGGATCTTTATCCAGATCATGGCTTATTTATTTGTCTTGAAGAAATGGTAAAGACAAAACAGATTTCTATGTGGAATATGTTTGAGATACTCGGGACTGGGTAAGTCTTTTGTCGGTTACGTTAAAAATGTCGTAACTACAGCTTGGATATTCTGAGCTCGTTCTCAGAATAGGACGTCGATTCCAATTTGCAAATTGAGCAAAAATGAACTTCTTCAAACCCTTTGTTTTTCTTTTTAATTCCGTAGAACAAATATTTATGAACAATAATGCGAAATATCAGGACTCAAATACAATGATTTCTATTTTTTGCAATACTATTTTTAACTCTGGTACAAATTAAGTGGAATCTGCGTTATGAGTAAATAATTGACAATATTTTACGGATTATTTTACATTTTACTGTAAGAAATGATTTTATCATATTTCTTGGTTCAGTCTCACTTTGCCAACTATTGGTTTTGGAGGGGTTTCCCTTTACCCACCAATTATATTTTTGCACCTATGATTTACCTGGATAAACAAGGGTGTCTTTTATCAAAGTAGCTCTACTGGCTGTATTTAAATTGTGTTTTTTCCGTTTTAGGAAGATTAAATCTTTAAAGACGATCGCGGGATTTAGATTCCTCTGATAGGATTTTTTTATTTTTTGATATTTTGTAGATTAAAGTATGCCGATTTCAAAAATGAAAAGAAAAAAGGGGGTCGTCGAATCAGATTTTCTGCAAAACGTCATAGAAAGACCTAGGTATTGAGCAAAATTTTGCCCGATATTTACGCGGATTTTCATTTCTGGGTATTGACATAAAACTATAAAACAATGGAATCTACGTGTATAATTCATTTCAATTTTTAGTTTAATTTCAAAGATTTGAAGTAGTTTGCACTGAATATAATACATAATTGTCGATTGAAAGGTAAAAATTAGGAATTTTATCGTATTTTCCTCCCTTGAGTCAAATCTGACTTATCTAAAATTCCCTCGAATATTTTCAAAATATATTACTTTTTTTCAAATTCCGAAAAAACGTTCTGATACAAAATTTTATTTTTTTCTATATTTTGTAGATAATTATATGTTCGTTTGATATTGCTATAAAAAACATATGGTCATCGTGCTACTTTTTTTGAAAAATCGCAAAATTCTAGGCCACCCTGCATTGACAAAACGGGTAAAAATCAATTCAGAGGAATTATTCCATATAAATTTTATCCAATGATTTTTTTCTATCTAAATAGAAATTGTTTAACACGAAATGGCATATCAATTTATCAATAGCTATTTTTTTAACCTTAAGCCTGCAATTGATTAAAATTTGCAAAATTGCGGTTATTCTCTAAGTGTCCTAGTAACCGGACAGCACTAATTACCGACAGTATTTCGTGTTGCCCTTAATATTCCGTTCCCCAAAAAGGGATTATCGACTATTATGATTTACGTATAAAAGACGAATAAAAAATCTACCAAATGAAAATGCTTGCATTATAATCTATTCCGCGTCAATAATTCTTGTAAAAATGTGTTGTTTTATGTAAAAATTGGTGAAAATTGGGAAAAATGTTATTTTTTTTAATCAATCAGTTTTAAAAAAATTGATAGATGCCACTTTTCCCGATCTACACCATGATTGATCTACTTGTTTGTTGCAAACAGAGGTTAACAATTTAAATTTTCTTTTCGTTATTTTTGTCAGAAACCACATTTTAGCTGGCCCGGGACGAAAGCCTGTTGTTTCTTGTAGGCCTACAAATCGCTAAAAATCGGGACAAAATGCACAATTTCTTTGAACCAATCGTGTTTTTGGCCTAAATGCCTCTTATGATAAATCAATGCGTGTGTTGCAAACGGCGCTTATCGATTTAAATGTGTGAACCACCACGCCTAAAGGAACCTATATAGGTAGTATGAAAATGATCGACCAAGTCAGTCTACACAGTCCGCGAAGTCTGACTGGGATCGAAGCTATTCACTCAAATACGATCTTTTGAATGTAGAATGTTTGTCCTATCTTTCTTTATGTTCATTTGCAAAATACATCTAGCTGACCTCTGCTAAGTCTGGTCCATTTCTCCAAATTTTGCCGGCCGCGGTAAATGCCCTTTCTGACAAAATTGTCACCCACCAATGGGTTTGAAATCGTTTACCTAAGGGAGCGAGCGGCTGGAGGCTCGGTGAGGGTGTTGTGGTAGCACTGGTTTGAGAAACAACAGGAATCCATGGTTAGGTGCTCCAGCCGCCGCGATATGACCCTGGCAGTTGAAAACGGCGTAAAATCCCAATAAACTAAATTCTCCAAATTTGTATTTCCCACAATGCCCCTTTTAGCGTGACGGATCACATTTGTTAAAGTTTTTTGTCTACGACACAGACGCTGATGCAGACACTAAAATTTGAATATGAACTAGATTTGAAACTTCAAACAAGATGATAGTGTAGATTATGATCGTTTTCTCCTTCCACCTTCTACCTCAATATTTTGCTCCCTACTTCTGCAATATATCAGTTTTACCGCAGTACGAAAATAACAAAATACTGATTTTCAGCATTTTCTCCCTTTTCCCTCTTTATTTTCTACCACATATCATGAATACATGAACAATTTCTCTGTTCATATCAATGCCCAAACCTTATCCCAAACAAGACTTGGTTTGACATCCCTGACTGAAAAAACACGGGAAAACAATGACGAAAGGGAAAGAAGAAAACATTGATAATCAGCAACTCCTTTTGCCTCCATACTTTTGACCATAGATCTACGTATAATACACAAATCCCATCTTTATTGACGTCTATTTTGTTATATTTCTGTGATTCTCTCAATATCATCTCAGTCGTGACTACAGATCTTTTAACTATAAATATAGTAATACTAATTCTATTGACTGCAACTTCTCGAAAGCATGGAGAAACATTGAAGCAAAAGAAGAATTTTATTGATAATCGGCGATTTCTCTCTTTTCATAATCATTGATTTTGGTCTTTGCTTTAGATAACGTATGCTACACAATTTACACACCGGTATTCACCAACAACAATTTTGACGCCTGCAGCAACTTTCAAATTGGACCACCCTAGTAGATTTATTTTGTCGTTTAGTTTGGGATCAAATTGGAACCACCCATACTTCTGTTCTTAATTCTGGCAAAAATTAAAACATTACCTAAACAAGTATGTATTTGAAAGACCTCAGTGGAAAAAAGCCTAGGAAAACGCGGACACAACAGAATATAATGTTTTAACTAGATCTACGTTTTTTCTCCTCTTACCACATTATTTTCGTGTTATCTGAAGTACCTTTCAAATACAAAGAGTCTAAAAGCAGTGTATCCATGTTGTTACAACGTAAGAGACGCGCAATACCAAATAAGATAAATTGACGTCCAATGAAAGGCGGGAACGTCAACGTCGCGGGAACGCAGAAAAACGACGTTGACGTCATATTTTTGATGCGCAAAACGTTGCGCACGATTGAACCCCCGCGATCGTCATTAAATTAATACATAACAATTTTTTTTAATTGGGGAAAAAATTAAATTTCATTTTGTTTTCATTTTCACATATAGACATATTACTGTATATTGTAAGCGGCAATAAGTAAAATTAGGCAATAAGCTGAATGCCTAGGTAATAAGCTATTGCCTTGGCAGTAAACTTATTGCCTAAATCACTTTAGGTATTAAGCTTAATGCCTATGTTTTAAGCGTAATACCTGAAAAAATAGTCTGGCATTAGGCTTATTGTCTGACGATGAAATATGACTACTTTTTTTGAAGAAATTGAACAAAATAATAATATTTACCATTATTTAGAGATTGGAAAAACACTGATTGCATTTGGCTTCTGCATTGAGTCAAATAACCGTTATTCGATTATCTGGAAACCCTTCGAACTACGTTTTATTAAAAAAACAACAACAACAACAAAAAAAAAAAAACAACATAGTTTCTTTTTTGCAATATCACTGACGATTTGTCCCTCACCAACAGACGAATTCTTTTTTAATCATCTAAGTGGAATGATCAGCTGGTGGCTCGGATTGGATTGCATGGAGTTTTACGTCCCACTCAACAGCTAAGGTCATATGGAGACGGGACGTCGGCTTAAAGTCTCATCCGAAAGACCGGAGAAGAGGTGGAATGAACCAGCGACCACAGTGTTTCAAGTTCAGCGCGTTACCATTGCATCATCTCTGCCCCCTGGTGGCTCGGAGTGGATGTTGTGTTTATTATGGTGCTGGTAATGTCAGTAATACATTGTAACGTGCACTAGCCATCGCATTATGACTAGACAAATTTTGATGTGGTGCCAAACACCATTCACATTCAATCAATTGTACAGAGAATCTACGAATGAAACCCCCACCTCTGTGAAAAATTAGGTCCCCCATCTGAAATTGATTCATACAGGTCTGATACTAAATTCCACTTAAAAATAAGTCAACAAAACCCTCTCAGGTCATTGATAAAGAGCAACCTTTGCACTGGCGCATTTACATTGTTTTGTTCCTAACAAATCTATGTTTAAACTCTAGACACAGCTGATGCTTATTGCCTTAGCATTAAGCTTATTGCCTGAATCACTTACTGCGGCTGATATATGTTAGGCAATAGACTAAATTTAGAATGAAACATTTCAAGCAAAAAGCATAATGCCTGAACTATTTTAGGCAATAACTTATTGACTAGACAATAGCTTATTGACTAGGCATTAAGCTTATTGTCTGATTTTACTTATTGCCGCTAACATACATATTGAATTACTTTATATTTGCAAGTATCTTTCATAAACAAAAAAAAAAAAAAAAAAAAAAAAAAATAGTGTATGAAAAACATTGTTGGAAAAGAACCAATTAGTCAGTCAGCAGGAGTAACTTTTTCTTTGTCCAAAATGTTTTTTTTTTAATTTTTGTAACATTACTCTTAAAAAAGTATCAAACTTATATTGTATGAAAAACATTGTGGGTAAAGAAAAAAAATGTCAAATTGAATAACTTTTTCTTAGCCCAAACTGTTTATGAATCTTTTTGTCTCTTTTTCCTCAAATTCTTATTTCATTGTCCTAACTTAATCAGATGGGAAGCTGCATCAGCGTAAACATAAATTGATTTAAAATATTAACTGTTCAGTTTAAATTAGGCCAGTTGAGCTACAAAATCGAAAATCGATATTGCCGAAGGCTAATTAACACCTTGTTACCCTGGTCCCACTTTGCCAACGCAAATTTCCCCCAAAACCTATTTTTCAAACCCAAAGTTGGCAAAGTGAGACGACACCTATTTCTTGATATTCTAACTGAAAGGGTTTGTTATTTTTTATTCTGAATTCCCATTCTCAGTCTTTAAATAGTCATTTTGATAGGTCTGTCGACGGTGAAAATACCCATTCTTTCAAAACTAAAAATAAAAGAAGATAAAAAATTATAAAGTTGTCGACCTACAACTGTAATCCTGTAATAAATGTAGATTACAATTTAAACAGATATGAAAAGTATCTATTATTTGAGATTGTGTGCGAAAATTTACTTTCAAAATTGCCTGTCCTCTTCATAACGTAGATTAAATCACGACATAGAGTAGATTACACCAAATTATAAATGACTTATTTGAGCTTAACAAACCGTAGGGTGCCAAGGAAAAGACTATAAATATGCTAAAAATATCTGGGAAGAAGTTTTCAGACATTTATGAATGTAAAATTGTCTAAGGGAAACTATATTTACCGTAGACAGTAACAAGAACAGTAACAACTTTAAAATTATAGACTGAAATTCTCCACGATAGTGTTTTAACTTTCACGATTCTTTTCTGAATATCAAAACCTTTTATAAAATAGGTATAATGATTTTTGAAAAAAAATTCCTTGTAAATTTTGGAAACAATTTTAGATGTGCACAAGCGAAAAGAAAGGGTATCATACATAAAGAATAATACACCTTTCCTCCGAAATCCTGGTTCTGATCACCCTCTAGAATGGAAAGCAAGAAATAGATGACAGAAAAGAAAATGCCAATAGTCAGCATTTTCTCCTTTTCCTGAAAAGTTTCTATGTTATGAATAGCACACTGTCTGTTTTGAGTAACACTTGTTTCACCTTCAAATTTGGGTTTAGATTTAGACCAGTCTAAAATTTCCCTTTATTATCCATATTCAGAATGCTTATGTTATATGATTTAATATTATTTTGGTGAATATAATAATTATAAAGTCTCTGTGATGCAAAAGTCAAATTTGCGCGGATCTTTATTTTTGTAATGAATATTGTTTTCAAAATATCAAAAAATGAAAGAAAGAAACGAACGCATTCATATTAATGTACACATTGAGGCAGAACATTTAAGTGTCTAAATTTATTTTGTTAATGCACTCTCCAAGAATAGTGTATCTGCGACAACCTCGACATACGGCACATTGTGAAATGATTCTGCGTACAATGCCATCAAGCTTAACCAACAGCTGATCAACAGGGACAATTTCTCAAACAGCAAACACTCAGCCTTGCAATTCAAACGATTCTGTTGATGGCAACGTGGGTGTGGATATTGAATGGATTAATGTGAAAAATAGCTTAGAAAATAATTATTCAAAGAGAGAAAAAACTGAAAAGCAGCATTTTTTGTCTTTTGTTCAAGTATTTTCTCAAACCGTTTCGTTCAAGGGCATTAAAACAGTGAAAAATAAGTAACAATTAATGTTACGTGTGCAATGTGACACTTTTAAAACGTAAAATTTGATTTGTAATCTACGTTTTCTACTTTGGTAATCTACGTTAAGATGTCGAGTTGAAATACTTTGATTCCACGGGGAAAATCCATATGTAAGCGAGTAGATTTAGAAATTCGGCATCTAAAGCCCATGATAACATAGTTTAACGTGCTATGATATCTTAAAGATATACTGGTAGACGTTTAGAGCAGATACATATCCATTTTTGAAAGCTACGTTATTGCCTTTTTGCACAACAGGTCATTTCAATCTTTTGAGTGAAATTACAATTAAAACATGTCAGACAATTATTGTGCTTTTAAATTTGAAAACAATCCACAAATAGGTAAGGGTTACATTTAGGTTTCTGTAATAATGGACTATAAATATTAGAGGGTAAGTCAAGAATTCTTAACACGAATTCAAAGTTTTTGTTTATAAGTGTGCTTTAATCAGGTATGTTGTCACAATTTGGAAAACAACTTATACAGTTTTTGTATCCATATATCCTTCATAGTATGAAAATTAATAAAACCGTAAAGAAATTGTGGAAATTCTTTAAAAAACATGTAACTTACCTCGAATTCTGCCACCCGTCACATACTTCTAATGACACTCCACGAGACTGGCATGTTGAGCAATGAAACAAGGAACATGATTTTTTCAGACTCTGTATGTATATTCTACAGTTTAACAACCAATAAATCTCTCTATCGGGCTCAAAACAGCGAATTTCGTGTTTTTCACTAACGTAGCTTACATAACGTAAATTACTGCATAGGAAACTTTTCTCGATTGACAATTCGAAAAAGATATGAAAGAATAATTCATTACCCCTATTTCCTCCTCAAGTTGAAGCCTACTTCCTACTATATTGTTTATTTTTCTATTTCTTCTAGTATGGGGAAAATGCCACTAACGTAAATTACAAGCTTAAAACAACGGTCGTACCTTGGTTGCATAATAGTGTTTTTAAACAAAACATAGAACACATGCGTGTCTATATTGCAGTCTGATTATTCAAATGCTTGTTTAAGATGCTAATTTCGTTGATAATCAGTGTTTAAAAGGAGTTCTTGAATTATTTATTATTTTTTTAAATGATGCTTAACGTAGATTACCTAAATTCGGGGACAAAATATTATTGTGGATATTTTTTTCTTTTTACCTCAATTAGTGAAATATTGCTTATTTTTACGTTGGCACATAACCATTTATCAGTTTCGAAAATATCTTTTTTGTATTGCATTTTGCCAACTTGCCCATAAAAGCTTCAAATCATCAACGAACAGCGCGGGGACAGGCGAAAAATCGACCCCTTGGTATAAATATGGATTGCCCAAATCCATACAGTTGTATACTATGATGAGTTTTACCCATTTTTATTTGTACTATAAATGATATTGAAGTTATGCAAACTTATTTTTAACTATTGATGATTTTCTATTTTTTATGAATATTTTTATAGCGAAGACAGCCTTTTTCAGAAATCGACGTCCTATTCTGAGAACGAGTGGATATGTAGCCCTATCACTGGTGGTGAACTCGGCCAAAGCGAGGGACGTTTTTTTCGCGATCAATGTATTCCGTCGGTGTTGTTATAAATATCGTAACTACGGCTTTATCGAAGCCGTAGTTACGAGATTTTATAACAACACTGACAGTTTGTCAATACAAAACAGTAAACCCGGTCTATTTTTTAGAACAAGTTCATTGTCATTAGAAAAAAATCTATAAACTCACATTTAAACGCAAAATATCTATACCTTGTTGTAGCGAAAATTGATTTAGTTCACCACCAGTGCCTATGTTATGTCTTATATTTTTTCCAGGAACGAAACCTTACAAGAACAACTGTGGGGGGAAACATTTAAACTTCTGAAAGAATACATGACGGAACAGGACAGAGCTGTTATGGAAGGAAAGGAAGAGACGAAATAGATGATATTACATTATTTAACTAGATCTATGCTTACATGAGACTCATTACATATGCTTTAACCTTGCCTTGTACAAATGTTTATAACATTTATATAGTACTCAAACATTTATTTGTATATTAAGACAATCAGCTAATATGGACTTTGTTGACGAAGATAAAGTTGTATGGGTTAATGTTGGTGCATCTTACAGATTCACGCAACTATAATTCATCAAGAAAATGGTACGGATGATAACCCATCATTTACAACAAAACTTTTTGTGCATCCTCAGGCGTTATCCGTAACAACGGAAATTGGCGACGGTATCCGCGTCGATTTCCGTCAACACGGATGACGTGTGTAGATTGACGAGGGTATTTATCATGATTTTCCGTTGTCGCGGATGACGCCCCAAAACGTGCACAAAGTGTTTGGTATCTAATGATCGGTTGTAATCCTTAACCTACCGGTATTACCAAACGACAAAATTTTAGATTTGTCCAAATTCAAAGATGTTGCAGACGACAATTTCAAGTGCACGGAATTTTACATCTTTTGGTGTTTTTGTGTAGAAAACATTGTGGGGAATGAAGAAATTGCTTGCCACAAGCAATTTCTTCATTTTCCACAATGCTTTCTAAATCTTTTATTTTGTGAGGAGTCAAAAAGAGTCATCGTGTGGTAATGGGTTAAAGAGTCCCATGCAGATACCATGACTTGCCATTCATATTTAATCGTAGGATATGGATAAATTTCCCCTATAAACGAAGATGGATAGGCGTATTGACCAGACTGCGTGTAAGGCTGATCAAAATCCGCTTATTTCTCTTTTGAAAGTATTCATGAAGACAACACAGGTCCCGTGCAGACTGTACATACATCCGGGCAATACCGTGTCATGATGGCCGGCTGGTTCTTTTTACCATTGTCGAGTTAATTTGTCTTTAACCCATTACCAGACCACAAAGTTTACGACTGATCAAAATTCAAAGGAGTTGCAGACAATTTCAAGTGCATAAGATTTTACATTTTTGTTCTTTTTAAGAAGAAGCCATTCTTGTAAAGGGAGACTTTGATTGTCACAAGCAATTTCTTCATTTTCCACGATGTTTCCAAAAGCTATTATCTTGTGGAGAGTCAAATAGAGTTACTGTGTTGTATTTTGTAAATCGGGCGCTACCGGTACCATTTTTGAAACCCCTTTTGCATGGCCCAAAACTCTAGTAGTTATCTGTTTGGACGCTTTGTAATTTGACGAAAATGAAATTCGTCGGGTTTATTGACCCCAGATTAATTAACCCATTACCAGACGGCAAAATTTTAGGGTGATCCACTTCATAAACTGTCACAAATAACTAAATGGATGTTATCAAAGATAGTATTTGTGTAAAATGTGGCATAGAAAATATTGAGACAAAAGGAGAAACTGCTGCTTATCAGCAGTTTCTTCTTTTGTCTCAATGTTTTCCCAAGCCCATTCTCTTAGGGACGTCATAACCAGGTCTTGTTTGGGAAAGGGTTAACCCATTACCAGACGGCAAAATTTAGATCTGTCCAAATTCAAAGTTGGTGCAGACGACAATTTGAAGTAAATTGTATTTTACATTTTTCCTTTTTTTTTGTTGAAAACATTGTGGGAAAGGAAAAATGTTGCTTGATATAGTACATAAAACTAATCTATTTAGCAAAAAATAGAAAAGATTAATTATCAGTATTTTCTTCTTTTGTAGTAAGGTTTCCCCAAGCTTTTTCTATAAGGGACGTAAACTCGAGTCTTGTTTTTAAACCCTCTTAACTATGTTTTGATGCATGTAATGATTTTCTAAAAGCTACTTATAGTATTAATATATTTGATTTATATGCCTTTTAAAGCATTAAAGCTACTATTTCCCAGATTTGGACCCAAAAATTGTCAAACACAAACGAAATGTACACTTTTTAAGCTTTATAGCGAGCGAAGCGAGCGAATCGGCGCAGAGCGCCCATTCGCACGGCGAAGTTCGCGTTAATGGCAACGCGTGAAAACGTTCTTACGTACATACGTTGGGCCGATATTTTTTTTATTATTGAACTTCCGGTCTCCGGAGTGAATGTTTTTGGACATCAGTTATTGTGTTACGGTTGTAGAGGATGGTCGATAATGCTTACCAAAAAATAAAGACGTTAAAGCTGTGGGATTCAATTGATTTAACAAATACAAGCTGTGGACGAATATCGTCTGTGAAATCCTTACCACAATTTTAAAAATCGCAGCGTTTCTGGCTGCCGGAAGTGAAGAGTGGTATCCGGCTCTGTCGTGTGTTGGACTAAAACACGCAAAGGAACCGTTTTTGGCGCAAAGGACCTGAAGGCGACGGAAAGGAGATTTATATCAGCCCAAACTCCTTAATCATGATTATTTATCGCATTGAATTGCTTTATTCATGTATTTTACGATTAAATCTAGACAATAATATTTGTTTTGGACATTTGTCTATTTCGTATCCATTTAAAGGAAAACATGCTGATTACATTTTTCCCTCAATTGTTACCATTAATTTGATCATTGTGCTTCAAAACTGGTCTTGTTTGAGAAAAGTTTTTTGTTGTACTTATTTGCATTTGTTTTATGCTTTGTCTTTGTAAATATTTGTAGAGGCCCACAGGGCAGACTGGGTATTATCCCAACTGTGTAGCCTCGTTAAATAGTCTTTATTATTATTGTTGTTATTGTTATTATTATTATTATTATTATTATTATTATTATTATTATTATTATTATTATTATTATTATTATTATTATTATTATTATTATTATAATTATAATTATTATTATTATTATCATTATTATAAAATAATTTAGTAACATTAACATTTATTTCAATTATATCACAGAAACTATCGATTATCAGCATTTTCTTCTATTGCATCAATATGTTTTCAAGCATTTTCTGTTACGGACGTTTAAACAGGTTTTGTGATTGCGGATCAATTGCGTTTTCACGAATTTGGTCGTTGTTTAGGAATATAGAAAATATGGTCAATAAATTGGGTTTGTAAAATTTGTAAACATTAATTAATTTTATAATCGATTCCTGTATTTGGTGTCACTCCCCAGCGAAACGGGCCTATTAAATATATAGTAAAATGGGCCAATTTGGCTTCTAGCTCCTCTCAGAAGTCTTTGTGGCATGTTTTACTTAGTCTGCCTGACAGACCATTTCTTTGTCTTTAATTTACTACCAAGAAAGTGATATCAATATCACCATCAGCTAAAATCACGCACCCATGAACACAGCCATCCTTGAAATTTGCTATCTCTTTCGGGATCTGCATGTGACACACCTCCATGAAAGGTCACGACCGCGCAAGAAACTAGTTCCGGACAAATTCATTAAAACACATCCTAGCAGTACACAGATGGTCTGCCAGTATGCAGAACCATATTTCATGCATCTGCCTATTCTATAGACACAGAATCAATGCAACAAAAGAAGCGAATCCATTTTTGGCGGAACTATGTTTGAATACTACGACCCGGAAGCATTTCCCGTTGTGGAGTGTCTCCATTTGCCGTTTTGCTACAATTCGGCCCGTTTCGGTCGGTTTCAGTATGTTTCGGTAAATCGCCGAACCGCAATCATTCCAAAGAATTAATGCATAGATCTATACAATGTAGTTTTGTCGGTCTAAAAGTGAACTGGTATGTTAAGTTGGTCTTCGCTCGCTTTAAGGCTTTGCCTTAATTACATATTATGACCTGATTAAATGATTACGAGAAACTATTGAACCAACGACTCATTTTTTCGCAATTTGATACCAAATTCATGAAGCGATGTCGAAAGTAGGTCAAAACAGTAGAACATGCGACTTTCTTAAATGACGTCACAACATACATGATGACGTCATATTGAAATTTAAGTATGAATCTCGTTTGAATCATGGTCCGCGCTGTATGCGCATGCGCAACAATTTAAAAATAATTCTAACCCCATCAGTGATGGGGTTGAATTTAGGCTTGGATTCTCCCTAAATTCAGCTATCTGTCTTGTAATTTCGGCTCATTCTCCGTCTGAATCGCATATTATTAACCATCCCGAGGTGGTAAACACAAAAGTTTTGCATATTTTTTCAAAAAAATTCATTTTTTGCAATTAGACCATCTGTTACCGTCGCCCTTTAAGCCTATCAAAATGCATGTTGTAATATAATTATGATAGTAGATCTATTATTAGCTCACCTGAGCACGAAGTGCTCAATGTGAGCTATTGTGGTCGCTTTTTGTCCGTCGTCCGTCCGTCTGTCCGTCCGTCTGTCCGTCCGTTCACAATTTCTTTAAACATCTTCTCCTCCTATATCAATGGGCCAAATTTTACCAAACTTGGCAGGAATGTTCCTTGGGTGACCCTTCTCAAAACTTGTTCGCGGATTTTTGATTCGTCAAAAAATGTGGGCGTGGCAGGGCGGGGCTTATCAGACTAAGAGAAATCAAAAGAAAATTCTTTAAAAATCAACCATTGGGCCAATTTAAACCAAACTTGGCAGGAATGTGCCTTGAGTCACTCTTCTCAAACTTTATTCACAAATTTTTAGATTTGTCAAAAAATGTGGTCGTGGCAGGGAGAAAGGGGCTTATCAGACTTAGAGAAATCATAAGAATTTTTTTTTAAAAAATTAACCATTGGGCCCAATTGAACCAGACTTTTCAGGAATGTTCCTTGAGTCACTCTTTACAAAATTTGTTCACAAATTTTTACATTTGTCAAAAAATGTGGCCGTGGCAGGGAGAAAGGGGCTTATCGGACTTATAGAAATCAGAAGAAAATTCTTTAAAAATCAACCATTGGGCCCAATTGAAGCAGACTTGGTAGGAATGTGTCTTGAGTCACTATTTTCGAATTCATTTCACAATTTTTTACATTTGTCAAAAAATATGGCTGTGGCAGGGAGGAAGAGGCTTATCGGAAAAGAGAAATCAAAAGAAAATTCTTTAAAAATCAACCATATGGCCAATTTTAATCAAACTTGAAAGGAATGTTCCTTGCGTCTCTCTTCTCAAAGTTTGTTCACAAATTTTTACATTTGTCAAAAAATGTGGGCGTGTCGGGGAGGAAGAGGCTTATCGGAAAAGAGAAATCATAAGAAAATTCTTTAAAAATCAACCATTGGGCTAATTTGAAAGAAACCTGGCTGGAAAGTTCCTTGTGTGACTCGTTTCAAAATTGTATCTTGTAATTTTTATTTCCTTAAAAAGTATTTTGGTATGGCAGGGTAAGGGAAATTCCATGCATTGAAAATTATACTGTACTGTGGGTTTTAATGGAGATACTTAGTTTTCTTTTAAAGTGTTTGGCCTAGAACCTTGAAATTTTGTGTAAGACCTACTTTCATGAATGGCTTCCAGAATACAAGAAGCTGAAGATAAGAGGAGATAATTGCTTTTCAAAAAGCAATATTTTGTTTCAATATTCATGAAACCCTATGTTGTTGGTGATCATTACAATCATCTGCTTGAAAAAATTAATACATTCTTCATAGGGTTTTGATATAAGTAATAAATTTGGAAAGCTTTTACTATTTCTCTTATCTATTTCTGTTCTTTCTATTCTTTCAAATCACATACCAAATCTTGCTCATAATATCATAAATAATCAATTTTAACAGATCAGTATGCTTTGAAAATTCGCCCTATGTTGTATATTGCAAAAATAATGAAATAATTATGGAAAAAAAACTCAACCATTATGCTAATTCATACCCAACTTTACAGGATCGATTGGAACAAAATTATTACTTAATTGTTTCCAAACAGAAAGTCCTTATAAGTTTCATGCTTTTGAATTTGACAAAATTGCCATTATCAGTCTTGTCATCTTGATTCAGGTGAGCGATTTAGAACCATCATGGTCCTCTTGTTTAAACTACATTGTAATATATTTGTTTTGTATTTTATTCTATGCCATAGAGTGTCTTATTTATCATAAAAGAAGGCGTTTAAAACTGCTTGTATCAATTATTTATCGTTCCAGTTATCAATTTCCCTAATATGATCTGCTTTTGACGTCCACAGGCGATTAGGCTTGGGAAAACATTGAGGCAAAATAAGAAAATGCTTATAATCAGCATTTTCTCCATTTGCCTCAAAATTTTCTGTCTTTCTCTATCTTCTCTATCATAATACATATTTTCATACAAAATAAATTAGAGAAAAATAAAACTTAAAATACTGTTCTAGATTCGTCAAAATCATGAATCGTTTTGGAAAGGGTTAAAAGCCGTCGTTGTAAGTGAATTAATTGTTTTTGGTCAAAATCTCTCTCTTTTAGATTAAATAGACAGAAAAGAATTTTACGTAAATCCTTGTTCACGTGACTATTAATTTCATTCCGAGGGCTCCGAATGTATTTTATAGTAGGCCAAACAAACAATATTATAAGTTTTTGAAATATTTATATAACGCTAGAAATAGGTTTCGGCGATTAAGTTACACAGGATTGATATCTGACTGTTATGAATTTTCATTAAAACAGAACTACTCGAATGTTCGATTGCATTTGAACATTAAAAGTTTATAACCGATTAACCATAAAATTAATGTTAAGGCGCATACCACGTATAATTATGTTCAGTTGGCCTAGGAAGTAAACAACCCTTTTCAGCGTTCTAGATTTTTATATTGGTTTCTGTTCCATTTACTGAGCTCACTGCAATATTTTGTAAGAATTGACAAATAAAGCAGGTATTTTCGTTTGTTCACGTGAAAATATAGGTGTACAAATAAAGAATGGGGTCGGGTTCTTCGTTTCCGCGTGTGCCGATGTCAAAAGACAGGATTATTGTGGTAACAGGAGCAAGCTCAGGTAGGCATTTATCTTTTCTTATGTCGATCTCTCTATTTGAATTGAAGCCACGCCCTCCTTACCTAGTCGGTTAATCAGTCGTTTCCAAAACACGAAATGTTAGACTGATTAGAACTATATACCCGCTGCAGAAGCATTATCAAGCCATTTCGTCATTTTTCAACGAAAAGCTCGTAACTGCAGCGTTGAAAAACATAGATTTTCTTTTTTCAGGTCTTTCCTTTAGAGACGTAAAAACAAGGTCTTCTTATGCAAAGGATAAACTTGGGGTTTTTTGTTATACTAAGCAACTCGTCTTGCAATGGTTCGAATACCCACTCTGCAAATATCAAGCAATTGACTTAAAGCAAGTCAGAATTATTTAAGCTGCAGTTACGAGGCTTTTGTTGAAAAGCAGCGGTATACAATTTTCTTTGTGGATATTTATGATACAAAATTTCTTGTTCCGGTAAACCTGCCTTTTCTCCTTTTGCCTCTTTTTTCAGAACTGTTAAAACATTCGTTTCGTCGTCTGCTGCAGCTTTCCAATTGAATCTGTCCATATTTTAATTCATTTGGAAGTTTGGAGCTGTCACATTTACCAAACAATCGACATTTTAAGAGTAAAAAGCGAAAACTAAACGCACCATTGCCTATCTTTAAAGAAGCTAGTCATTTTACACTCATGTTGCAGTAATTATGGATCGGTGACATACTATATTGTAGTATCGTCATGACAACGTATTTTGTAATTCATACCACTTTCTAAAACTCTCCCAAACAAGGCCCGACTTTGATGCCTGTAAAATAGCATGGGAAAACTTTGAGATAAAAGAAGAAATGGTCGATTATCAGCAATTTCTTAGCTTTTTACTTTCTTACTTGAAGAAGCATAATCGAAATTTTTTACGTCCTGGAAAAGATTAATATGTTGTTATACAGAACAAATTATACAACGCCAGCAAAGTAGCCTATGTGTTAGAAGTCTAGAGAGTAATCACTGCATAATGGAGTGGGATAGGGCGGAGGTCTTAGTCCCAAAATATTTGTCCATCTATAATAATTTTACAGCATTATGAATATGATGGAATAAAATATTCGTTCAACGCAGCAATCTAGATCTAGATATTAGGCCCACTCCCGTTCCGGCTAGCTGGTTTCCTTTAGTAACATAGCTCTATTCTCTTCTCAAATAGCCTATATGTATATAGATTGACCTTTCGATAATCCACATTATTTTATAAGCTAACGATCTCTTCAATACAACTGAATACTTCAAAGGTGTTTTGATGAAATAGGATTCGTGTACGAAATAGCGAAGAAAGTATCGAGCCAAAAAGGAGAAAATGCTGATTATCAGCATTTTCATAGTTTATATCGATGTTTTCTCAAAAGCAGGTCTTATTTGGAAAGTGTTAATCTAATTGAATATTATACTACAATCAGCCTAAGACCAAAGTGGACGAGCATTACGTTGCTTTTCATAAAAAAAACTCGTAACTTGTTGCAAGCTGTAGTCACGAGGTTTTTGTTGAAATACAAAGACTAGGTCTAGTGTAGTGACAGTTTTACTTGCTGCATCTTTGAAATGGGCTATTTGAATAGCAATAAATTATATTATTATAAAATCTTGTATCTACGGCTTGAATCAAGCGGTAGTTACGAGATTTTAAAGCAACACCTGCAAAATATCATTGTTTGTCCTAAAGTATGGCAGGATTAACTAGATTAAATCGTTAGCCTACTTATTATTTTTGTCTGATTGCAGGTCTTGGTTACGAGATAACAAAATGGTGCGCTATGATGGGAGCGACTGTTATAATGGCGTGTAGGTCAGAACAGAGGACCAAACAGGTACGTTTGTAGAATCATTTGCTTATAAGTGAAATGTCTGATTAAAGAATTGCCCGGAAACATTGAAAAACAACAACAAAAAACATACCCCCCCCCCCCACACACACACACACACACTCACACACTCAATCAAAATACGTAACTTACCTTTTTTTTTCAATTTCACAGGCAATAGAAAATATCAACCAAGAATTCAAGGCGGAAAAAGCGAAAGATCCAAGCGGGCTAACTCAGGACGACACTCTCGCCCTGGAGTACATGCATGTAGAGTTATCGTCCTTTAAATCCGTGGTCAGTTTTACAGAAGAATACAAGAGGTCGGGACGAAAACTCCATGTCTTGTTTCTGAATGCTGGATTCGGATACAGTCCTTATAGTATGTTTCTTACTTATCTCCTTGTTTTTACGTCCCTAATTACCCCAAAACCTTGGATTTTTCAAAGGGTAAATTACGTTTAGTAAGCACTTCAAACAACGCTCAAAAGAGAGAAAAATTTTGAAAATAAAGGGAAATTAATATGAAAAAAGGCAAAGCCTCTGACCGGGGTCAACACTGCTAATTAACAATACATGAAAACTGCGTTTTTGAATTAATTATTTGTAAGAAATAATTTAGCGATTTAAGTTCTTCAGTAGAAGTGCCGATCCCGGATAGCTCAGTCTATGACGGCGGAGTCTTTCAATCCATAGGCAGTGAGTTCGAACCCCGGCTCGACCAGTAATGGATGTGAATCATCTAAGTGAGAGAGAGAAGCTGAGGGGCTCGGATTTAATAGTTTGAGAAAAGTATTACTAATATACGCACTTTCGGGGGTCAAATGATATGGTAGAAACATAGCGTGAATTGTTTTTTGCGACGTAGATGCAACGCGCATCCAGTAGTAGGCCTATGTTGTTGCTTTTCTACAAGACCTCTTACATATAGCATATAAGTTTTGCGTAAAAAGACATTGATTCGAGCATTGAAAAGATACAAACGAAAATAGAATGTCAATGTTTTATCTTTGGTCATTTTTTGCTCCCTTTTCTCTTCGACTTGTCATTATTTAGATGTTTTGAATCGCAGGTCAGACTGAAGATGGATTTGAAAGTGTTTTACAAGTCAATTACCTAAGCCAGTTCTTGATGACCGCCAAATTATTACCAATAATGCAACAATCGGGAGAAGACTGTCGACTATTGTTGATGTCCAGTCTTGCACACAGGGGCTGCACGTTTGATATTAACACAATACAGTATAAAGGGTCGCCAGAAAACTTTCCGAAAAATGAATATTATTGCCGATCAAAGTTATATCAGGTAAGAGAAAGGCATGCTCCGAATCTTTCCGAACGTAAAATCTTAATACACTAAAACTATGAAGTGATGCTAATAAAAAATCTGAAGGAAATAACACATCTATTTTGTCGAATCCAGAGTATAAAAATATACTGAAAAAAGTGAAAACTTTACACCTACATTGATTGTCATATTTCTTCTAAATACAACAAGTAAAGGAATAAAATGAATGTGTCTCACATTGCTCATTGATTTGGTCATGCCAACACTTAACGTTTTGTTTGTCTTAATTACGAGAATGAATCAAAGTGCCGAGAGCACTGTAATTGGACGTCTCTGATTGATTGAGCGGGATTGAACACATGAACGAAAGATATTTTATTCATTCTTCTGTGTTTAATTCTGTAAGATCGGTTTCGGACATACGAAATCGGCTTTATTACCAGAAAACCCTTCTCAGGCTTCAATTTGATTTGATTGCCGTTTCAAGACAACTGATTTGTCTCTATGAATAATCACTATTAATTTGATTACCCAATTCAATTAAGGCCATGTGATTAGCACTTTTGTCTTCTGTTTCGGTTAACTATGAGTGTTGTCGTCAGTTAGACCTTTCGTTGATTTTATAAAGGACGATACAAAGCAAAGCAATTTATTCAAAATGTAAGCCAACGCGCTACATAAATGAAAGCCGCGATAGCTCACTTGGCAGGCCACTCACCTTGTACTCTTTACACATGTCTATATCTGAAAGGTCCTGGGTTGGAATTCTACTCAGACATTGTTCTTTTTCATCATATTTTTTCGACTTTTATCTCCACCATCGCCAGGGAAAAAACGACTGAAGTGATTTAGAATCGATCTAAACACAAATTCAGCGACATAAAGTAATGAAACGCCGATCATTTACATACAATTCCGCTCAATCAATCAGAGACGTCTAAATAGAGTGCTCCAAGCACTTTGATTTTTATTCGTGTTTAGAGTAAAAAAGAAACAAAAAACACGGCAGCAGTTTTCCTTGGTTGTGGTTACAGAACAAATTCAATACATACTTTTCCTGAAACAAAATACCAGATGAATTGGAGCACCTAACCATGGATTCCCCATACCAGTACTACCGCAGCATCCTTTATCTACAGATGTGCACACAAAGATGAAATTGGGAACGTGCCGTCGGGAAAATGGCAGTGGATTACAATACGCAATTTAAATCTTAATATCATTATCAACGTACATTTGAGAATAGCAATGTCCCTATCTGTTCACATATTCATACAATCATCCAGGCACCATCGTCACTGTTGCAGATCCATTGCTTCATCTTCTTAGCACAATACACGTAAACGGTTCAATTAAACGTAATAAATACAGATCGCTGTCACTCGATCATAGACTAGTAATAATCATTGTTGTCATGATCATTGATCAGTATGTAAATAGGTCATGATACTGTCGAATATCAGTGATACAGATGCTGGAGAAAAAAATAAAACTCGTAAGAGCAACTATTTTTCTGAATAGGTGGATATCACTAGCGTCTCATCTGAGGCCGTTCAGATGGAACCCCGATTTGTCATCGAGTCGAACCCGAGTTGCGAAATGAACTCACTCCCCGATAATCAATTTTAAGACACTGTTTCCAAAATACGTCTCATGGAAACCCCGTTCCTTTAAATATGTCAAAGAAAAAGAATTTATCATACACAATACGTGCAATAAATTGAGTAATCATCCTAAAATGTCTGTTTTCAGTAAACACTTCAAGAAAAACCAAGCGTTTTAGACGTCGCGCACGGTATTGCGTCACTTTTCAAAAAACCCTCCGCGATTCATAACTGAATTTTGTAGGACTCGTTTTCGTTATCTTTACTTTGTTATATATCAAAACGAGCGCAAAGCAGTGATATGTTTCAATGTTATACTCATTTGAAGTTCTTATTTTGTATAAAGTTGCTAGAAAGAATTTTTATTCGTAAATTCGGCGGAAAAAACGCGTGTAACATGTAACATAAATGTTCAAGAGCGACGGATATTTATGCACAATTTCGCGATTAAGTAACGTCAAACACATGGGAAAATATATTTTGTGACAGTGAAAATGATGTAGAATGTTTTGCCGAACGGAAATAAAATTTCTACGTCGATTGCGCAAATTAGCCCAGTTTGTTTACCAAAAATCGCAATGTAACAATTGGAATTACGTCGCAGAAAAAATGACAATTTTGTTGACTATTTTGTTAATAAATGACTCAAATGCAACCAAACTTGATATAAAAAATACCATTTTTCTCTATTTCTATAATATATGGCTGAAGAGCAGTTAGCATTATAAGCAAACCAATTATTACATAAAATGCGTGTGGACAGAAATTGTTTCATGTCGTTGAAAACTCTACTTTTTTGCCCTTTAGACTTTAAAAAATACAAGTTCTCTTATTCATACAAACATTTAATTTAAACGTGGAAATACCATATTTTTTCTTGTTGATCATATCAAAATTTCGACGCAAAATAACGAAACGTATAAGAGATATTCAAATTTGTTCTTGTGGACAGAAAATTTATGAACGTAAACTTTTTTTTATTTGACGTAATCCTGAAATTATCTAATTGGCGCATTTTTTAGATAAAAAAGAACGAATTAAAGTGGCGGAAAAGCTATAGAAAGACAACAGATGGAAACAGTGGTATATTTCTTAAAACGTGGTCCTGTCTTTATAAATCAGTTTAGATTATATAAAGAATAAACATTAAAAGCACAACACAACCGTCTATGCAAAAACTTAACGTTACGCAATTGGCGTTTGCTAGCTTGACGTTACATTTTAGTGCCGCAATACCGTGCGCGACGTCTTTAACAAACGTTATACGGAAGAAATAATCCGAACTGGTTTCGAACCAACGGCGTTCCAAATTTCATACTGTAAAAAAGGTTGCGATGTTATTCCTTTCCCGTTTGAGCTATCGCTGCTGCTGATGGTATAGTATGCATGTATCGATTTCTAAATATCTTACCCTTTACACAATATTACGAAAGTCAAATCACTACAAGAAAATGGTTAAATAAAAAAAGATCGTAAAGTTGGTTAAGACGTGGCATGAATTGAATCGGCCGATGAATCTTATAGTGTTTGTTAGCGAACACATAGAAAGCAGGAAAAGATACGACAGTTTTCCTGTATGGTCGCAAAATCTGTTTTGAATTTTGGTCAACTGGCAATTGAGTCTGAGAAAGGGTTTTTTGGTAATGAAAATTCATTTCGCCTGTCGAAAAGTGGTTATAAGAATTGGACGTCCTTTCGGACGTCCAATTAAAAACGGACCCTTCAAGTGTGACTGACAGGGATCCATTTTTTAGGTGTACAATTTGAACGGAAATTTTACACAATTTATAAACCCTCAGAAATCCGAGCAGAATACAAACCATGTCAGACTGCACGGTATGGTAGTCTGACAACTTACATGTACCAGTCAGAATATGTAAAGGAAGCTTGCATAACATCGTCTGGGCTTTTAAAAAGTGATGTTTGAAAAGCAGACTTTTCATATGTTGCAAAGCTTGAAAATTTTACAATGCAATCTCCATAGGAAATTGGAATCGCTATTGCATGGGCATCTTGGGACAATGATAGTCGAAAAAGGGTTCAAAAATCCACTTTAAGGTGGAAACGGATACTTTTAAAACTTTAAGCTACGATAATGAATTTGGCATCTTTGGAAACTAGAAGCTATTTCTGGTTCCATTCCGATATTCATTTCCTCGTGCATGTCATGACGACGTTACCACGACGACGTCAACATAGGTACCTCGCACGTTTTTAACGACGAATTTCTTTAGCCTGGAAGTGCACAACATGGCGTTTTAGTCGGACATTTTCAATGTCACAACAGTGAAAATTACATCGATGGAAATATATTTTCAAACGTAATAGAATAATACAAAAATCAATTATTTCGAACTGACGTAGCAGAATTAATCGACGAACTCTCATCTTTTCCGTGTATCTTTTTTATCAGGTAATGCAAATGTTTTCGATGGTGGGGCGGCTAAAATCAACAAATATCTCTGTCAACAGTATTAATCCAGGAGTTGTGTCTACGAACTTCGCCTCAGAACGATCCGGAATGTGGGGATGTTTGATACCATGCTTTAGATGCTGTAAGTTTACTGTTGTTTAGTTAAGGTAGATTATCGCTAAAGAGACTCAAACGACGTCGGAAATTTTCGTGTGACGTCGATGACATTCGTGACGTATCCGAACCTGTTAGGACGACATCGTGAACATTCGGCGGTGGAACGTTCCTCCTCCTCCGAATATTAACGACGTCATCGGAATAATTGCAACATCGTTTGAATTTCATTATGGGGAGTATGCCTTAAAAGCTTTGATGGGCGACTGTACAGGGTTGCCACGAATGAGAGGAAAATTGAATTCCCTGACTTTTCCCTGACATGTTTCGTCGGAGTTATTACATGTACCTTGATAAGTCGCGATATTTTGAGACAGTTTAAAGGACGATATCCAAATCATGAAATGTGTGTCACTGAATAATTCTTATTTCTTGCCCATTTTTTGGTTGAATATATTTAAAAGTAACTCTAATAACATAACGCTAAAAGCCAACTTCACACGTTATTTTTTAAACATGAATTTTGGCCTGGGAATGGCATTGGATCAAACTGATTTGGATCCATTTTTGTCTTGAATGCCGTAAGTTCAAACTTTCCATATCAAAGCTCTTCTTGCAAGTATTTTCCGCATGTATTAATGTGGGTCTCGATCAGACTCCTCGTTTGTAATGTTAATATAGATACACATGGACTCTTTTCCCAGACCCTTGACAATTTATATCCGAAAAAACGTCCCTTATAGCATTTGAGACAGCCATGTTTATAGACCAATCTGTGCCTAGTTGCAGTCTGACCTTGATCCATGTTACTCTCATAAGGTTGCTACATACCACGAAAAGCCTACTGGAGAACAACACGGTTCCTGACAAGACTGCATGTATACGCAGGCTGATCTAGAACATGTTGGGCTCAAAAGCCTTAAGGGACCCTTTTCCAGATCCTGGTTCATATAGATGTATATTCCTTGTACATGTAGGTATTGGTAGAGACACAGAAGGTGGATCCAAGTCCGGTATAAACTGTGCTGTTAATCCAAAATTGAAGGATACTACTGGACAATATTTCAATAGAAACTGTAAAACGGAGCCGCCATCGACTCAATCTAGGTAACGCATTTCTTTCTTCTTTCAATTCACACATCGTCACAAGCTGCAGTTAAGAGGTTTTTGTTGAAAACCATCGACGTAGATCTATCTGGAATGATATGGGATCCTGATAAACGACCCCTGGTGGCATTTGAGAATACTATTGATCCTGGACAGCCTGTGCATCCATCGATCTTCTTCCATAATTAATTTTTAGTTTCTCCGTGACATAAAGTAACTTGTTAGATACGATTTGGTTTCTACATCTTGACTGTGCACAATAAGTGCCCTTTGCCGGGTCCCGGCTCCTATACACGTAGATGAATGAATGATGAATTTGAAAAAAAAAATACAGAAAAAGGCCAAAGAAACCCCTCTCGTCTAAAATTTACAACACAGATAAAAGAATTGTGAATAAAGTTCAATAAAACACAAACAACAACCACCTTTAACACGACCTAACCACAAATTCCAGTCTCAAAGAAAAGGAAAATGTACAAATAAGATGAATCAATGAAACATATTATCGATGCTTTTCAATGAAAAGCTTGTAACTTCAGCTTGTTTTAAGCTGCAGTTACGATGTTTTTGTTGAAAAACGACGTTATTATGTTCCCCATGTCCATGATTTTACATTTATTATTATGAATTCATATTTGTTTTCAGGAATGAAACCTTCCAGGAACAACTATGGGAAGAGACGTTTAAACTTCTGAAAGACTACATGACTGAGCAGGACAGGGCAGTTATGGAGGGAAAATAATCGACGAGTAGATCGAGATGAGATTGCGTAACACTTTTCAAAACAGGACATTTTATTGTCGTTCGTTGTAGAAATGGTTTGCGAAACATTGAGACAAAAGAGGAAAATCTTTTCCTGATAAACAACAATTTCTCCATTTTGTCGCTTTTCATCGAAAACCTCGTAACTCCAGCTTAAGACAAGCTGCAGTTACTAGGTTTTCGATGAAAAGCAGCGATTTGCCTGAATAGCTTCTATGCTATATTGTACGCAAAGTATATCTGTATCAACACCCGTATTGTCGTCTCCAGCACTGTTATAAAGTCTTCAAGATATGTAGCAACTAGCAAGTACTGGAAATTAGCATGGATACGGGGGGCCAGTTTCATCAAAACGTTTAAGACGTAGGCTATTTTTGTCTTACCGATGACTTACGATAAGTTTAGTGCAAGAAATGCGTATCGCCAATCTATCAACACCTGGGTTATGCGATTGCTATTTTAAGCGATATTTAAGACATCGGTAAGTCAAAATTACGTCTTAAATATTTTGATGAAACTAGCCCCTGATCAGACCGTACTCGTATGCAGACTTATTTGTTTTCATAAGCCCCTCAAATACCTTTCCAACCTTTTTTAATGTATATTTATAACCAGCTTGTTCATATATTTTTGTTATTGAATACTTTATCTGCATCAGGATTTAATGCCTACTTATAACTGATTATTGATATGTATTAAAACTTACTCATGCGAACATTTACCCATTTTATCTAACCAGTAATAGACTGGTACAATGAAATAATACTCAAAGATATACTCAACCAGAAATTTCACGACAGTCACCACCACAATTACAACGTCCGCCACAACAACGCCAGGACTGCAATCCCAACGCCAGGACTGCAATCCCAACGCCACCACGGTAATCCCAACGCCACCACGGCAATCCCAACGCCACCACGGCAATCCCAACGCCACCACGGCAATCCCAACGCCACCACGGCAATCCCAACGCCACCACGGTAATCCCAACGCCACCACGGCAATCCCAACGCCACCACGGCAATCCCAACGCCACCACGACAATCCCAACGCCACCACGGCAATCCCAACGCCACCACCGCCGCCGCCAACGCTGCCGCCACCACCTCCACCACCAACAATATCAACAACCACAGCATTCTTAGACACACGACAATAAAGTATATGCATGTATAAATGACAACTTTCATACAAATTGTGGCATTGCATTTACAAATCATATACGGTATTTGATATTGCTAACATAATTATAATGTTTAAGTGTATATAGTTCATCAGATCTTGTTTTTATCTACTTTTAAAACATTTACTTTTACTTGTATTGTGAAATTATCATTTTTTTAAAGGTTTTGTATTGTATAAAGTGCCATATTTTCATGAAAAACTACCTTTAAGTAATGACTCTTTATTCTTATTTTAAATTGTAGTTCTATTTTATAACTGACCTATCGATACCAGCAATCACAGTACCGATTCACCAATCAAATAAACCCTCTTATTCACGTGTCTCCGACAAACTCGGGTACTGATGTCGTCGCTTTTCATTGAAAACCTCATTGCTGCAGCTTGTTTAAAGCTGCAGTTTCGCGGTTTTCTATTAAAAACAGTGATATCTTCAAGGGCGGCTCCAGTATTTTTTTCCAGGGGGGGGGTCCAAGCCCAAATTTTTTCCAGGGGGGGGGGGGGGGTCCAAGCCCAAATTATGGCTCAAAATGTGGTAAATATGTAACGTTACACTAAATTCATATAGTCAAAATTCAATTTTCGGCCAATGCCAGGGGGGTCCGGACCCCCCCGACCCCCCTCTAGATCCGCCCATGATCTTTCTTCGTCAAATATATGTAGCTCGACGACTAAAAAGCGAAATCAGGGGCCGTATTCACCAACGATTCTAAATTGATTGTCTAAATCAATATTACATTATATTGCAAGCCATCTGATTGGATGAGACGTAGGCCTATGTCTCTGCCAACCAGATGGGTTGTTGTGTAATTTTTAAGTATAAAGGTAAATTTAGAATTAGACTGGTTGATGAATACGACACCAGGAATGCTACATCAAATGAGAAATTATCTGGAAAGGGAGGGGGGGCTCTAAAACATTTGGGGTTCAATGAAGGTAACGAAAAAGCTATATAGGCCTATAATAGAATGACGTGGATTTAATCAGGCCATGCGTATGCACAGTCGGATCAGGAACCATGTTGTACTAAAATGCCTTATTAAAGATCCTTTTCAATGTAGTTCAAATACTTTTATCAGGCACGTGTACATTATTTAATACTTATAGTCAAACCCAAACAGCACAATTAGCTTATTTCCACTAAGACCCCCCATGCCAGATCGAGGCTCTGACCCAATTTCGAACAAAGCATCCCACGTGCAATGACAACGAACGGTGATTGGCCATAATTGTCATCAAAGGACGACTTCCGGTGGATGTTGTATCCACCGGAAGTCGTCCTTTGATGACAATTATGGCCAATCACCGTTCGTTGTCATTGCACGTGGGATGCTTTGTTCGGAATTGGGTCAGAGCCTCGATCTGGCATAAAGAAACCGGCTGATGTGTTGCTATTTTTAGTAACAAATTGGAACCGTGTCTGTGTGTATACAATGTTAATTTCCCATGAACTCATTGTTTGCAACCGGAATCGGCTCATAGGTACGGGCTAAAACGGTAATTGAAAGGGGTCAATAGGTAACACCATTTATCTATCAACGAATCGCGAATTCGCAACCCGTCCCGAAAAATCTTTTCTTACATTTAAGAAATGGTACACGTTCCTTTTTAATGAATGGATGAATTGAATGCGAATCTTTTTTTTTTTTTTTTTTTTTTTTTTTTTTTTTTGTATTGATGCAATAAGAGTCAGTGACACAATCATACAGTTCAACAAACGGAAGTTACCAGTGTTTACAATTTGCTGTTTAAAACTTCGTCCATTTGCACGGATTTCGAACACGAAATATGTATATATAAACGGATACATTGTCTTAAATCAGTAATTATTCAATTTCTTTCTTCAAGACATATCGAATTAATATCGTAACATCCATGTGTTAATGCACTAGCTGATCTCTGCTCAGTCACTCTTTTTGGTAAATCTATAGTTCTTTTATGAATCTATGCTCATAATATCGTAATACAGAATATGTACTAGACCACCACAATGATACCGAAAACAAACTTGGAATCCAAATGCATTTAATTACGTTATTTAACCCTTTCCCAAACAAGACCTGGTTTTGACGTCCCTAATAGAAAAGGCTTTGGAAAACATTGAAACAAAAGAAGAAACTGCTGAAAACCAGCAGTTTCTACTTTTGTCTCAATATTTTCTATGCCATATTTTACACAAATACCATCTTTCATAACTGCTATTTTGTCATTTGCGGCAGTTTTTGAAGCGGATCACCCAAGAATTTTGTCGTTTTGGAAAGGGTTAATGTACGTAAAATGCATGCGCAAACTGTAGGGTCAACCTTTTATATGGCATCTTTCCCTTCCATCATAGCTCTTTCGTCTTCAGTGATGTAGTCTTTAAGAAATTTAAACGTCTCTTCCCAAAGTTGTTCTTGATAGACTTCATTTCTGCAGCAGAATAAGATGACAATTCGTAACCGGATGAAATGGATAACCAGCCTTTAACGTGACAAAACATCACAGAGCATTGCAATTATGTTCAATAAATTCTCGCCAGTCCAAACGCCGCTGATTCGAAGCTCTACATATACATGTTCGTTCGTATACCTTCTCTCTGGTCCTGATTGTAATAATTTATTTCTCCATTTAAAGTGCCTTTGGGTAGTACAAAATGGTAAGGAAGTCAGATGGAATGTGATAAAAATGGTCCTTAAAGCATTTGAGAAACCTAGTTCTAAATCCTAGTCAGCCCGTGCCTTTACTTGCCATTTCGTACTTGTAGGCGTTTAGCTTCTTCAGAACCTTAAGAATATCGAATTCTAAACTACTGTAATTCTACGTACGATGGTTCGAATCTTACGCCAGCAAGATTCGAAGCAGCCGTGCCAATTGTATTAAGATTATGAACGATATATAGCCAAGTGTTAGCTTTTAGCTCCACTGGCCGTCAGGCCAGCGGGCTATTGTCATGTCGGTGTGTCCGTCGCGCGTGCGTCCGTCCGTCCGTCCGTGTTCACATTTGGGGTCCTATGTGGTATGATTCATGTCCATTGAACTCTAATGTGGTAATTTTGACTTAAGGGGTAAATCACATGTATGAGTTATTGTATTTGTGTTCAGGAAGACATAATGAGGTATCTGGAATTGTTTGTAAAAAAGTACCACATAATCCAATGGCCAAAATATACGGACAAAGTCCGGACATCCTTGTAAAATAAGGATATGGGGAGATAACTCCATCGATCTTTAATTTTTTTTATTTCCCTCAGTTTACTGGTTCCCATTGTATATCTACAAACCTTGAAAAAACTGGTACCAGTTTACAAAAATAAGTACCAGTAAAGGTCATGTGACCCAAGGTTTGTACCAAATAATGTGTTTTTGTGAAAATAGTACCCCAAAAGAAAAGTACCACATAGGCAGCGAATGTGGACCGTCCGTCTGTCCGTCCGTCCGTAAACTTTTTCTTTAAAAACCTTCTTCTCAGAAACTACTGGATGGATTTCAATCAAACTTCACAGGAATGATCCGTGGGTGATCCTCTCTCAGATTCCTTCAATGCCTTAGGATTGAATTAGAATAACCTGAGTTATCTGCCCTTGCATGTCAAAAATAGCTGGTTTTGGCCTTAGTTTTCTTTTAAAATCTACAAATATTGAACAATCAAGACAAAACTTTGACAGAATGATGGTGACTAATAGATCTTACCATGGTATACTCTTCAGCTTGATCTGAATTTTACATCCCGAGTTATGTGCCCTTGAAATTGGCAAAATTGCCATTTTCGGCTCTATTTTGACCTTGTTTTCACTCTAGCAAATATTGACTAACCAAGACAAAACTGGTACAGAATATTGACGATCATAAGACCTTGCCTTGGTATACTTTTCAGCTTGATCTGAATTTTATATCATGAGTTATGTGCCCTTGAAATTGACACAATTGCCATTTTCGGCTTAATTTTCACTGTTACAACCATTATTATTGACTAATCAATACAGAACTTTCACAGAATCTTACTTACCATAGTATTACGATCTCACTTGCTTGTTATTTTCAGCTTGGTCATGCATTTGCTCGTTTGCGCAGCCTGAACATTTGAATTTGCATTCAACAAGACAAACGATCAGGCATGTGGAGCGCTTCCAGACCGTCAGGGCTGTCTAGTTTGTTTATGTTACCTTGACTGAGCAGATGGCGGTTCAACACGACACTCTCGGTTGAAGTATTGACCAGTTGTCCCTCTTAAGTCTGGATTCACGGCACAGTTTATACTGGATATGGCTGCACGATCTGTCGGTCTTCCTAGAACTGTACACATAATCAACGTCTATAGAAGTCAAATGTGTTTGAATGAAGAGCTCAGTAAGGCGGGGTACATTCAACAAACCTTTTGAAAATTAGCGCAGAAATGAAAACAAATATTGCAAGATATTTGACTAGAATCGTGATTATTTTTGTCCGTAGTTGTTATCCATCCCATGATCTCCATCGTGCCTATAGAAGCTAAATATACACTTCTATCTCCACTTTGTTCATTATGTAATATGAAACAGATTGCACTGTTCTCGTGCGAATGTCAACTTAATGTCAACTTGAAGGCATTTTGGTATGCATATTCATTATATTTCTCGATAGAAAAACATAAGTCGAAAAACACGTGTAATTTCGGCGCCTTTGATTGAAAGGCCATTCTTGTATGAATTGCTCAGATGACCTACGTTGTACTTGAACCTAATTTTCCACTCACCCGATCTCAAGAATGGCAACATGCATTTCCAGATACCCCTTGCATCATGTCCGAAGTTTGTGGGAGCAACCCCGGGGTTCACACTGTTTACCGCGATGTTTGTTGACTTTAGTCGTCGTAACATGCAAAACATTTGCATCACCTATAAAATATATACATGTAAATACCAATACCGGTATAAGCTTGACATCTACATAATGTAATGTAACAACTTCGGCATTATTTACAGGGTGTACACAACGTTCGAACTGCATTATGGGGAATTTCGGCTCCGCCGTGGAGAATTTTGTTGAAAATTTCCTCGACTCAGGTTAGTGTTTATCAAATATTTCCGCCAATTCACGACCGATTTTGAAAAAACTAACGTGGAGTGCCCCCACCTTAATAAAAGCAATCATCGGATGTTAATTCCACGTTCCTGCACACAGCAATAAAAAAGTTATTGAAGAACGAAATTTGGAAAACGCGTTTTCTGATGGCACCGCCGTGGAGAAATTTACAATGTTTTTTTTTAAGAAAAGGAGCTAAAATACCATTGTCCGAGTACGAAAGCATTCTGTGTGTTATCAAAACGAGCATAGCTGCGGTCCACCTGACCATAACCCTTAGAAATCTGATTGAAACCGTGAAATTTCAGCAGTTTGCAAAATTGCTCCGCCGTGGAGAATGTAATAAAAAGCTCCGCCGTGGAGTAAAACATGTTAAAAGATATACATTGTGCTTTGCCACCGATAGGAAACGGATCAAATTATACGAATGTATCTTTGTATATCACCTATGTATTATCTTACTTAGACCATACATACATGTATGTACGTAGTAAGACCGTAAAATGTACACTTGACGTGACACATTTAACGTCCTATTGTTTTAATGCTTTACTCGGAGAGAACTCCTAAACGTCTTTAAAATAACTCATAATTTAGAATAACTTTATAAGCCCGCAATCACAAGTTTTTACGTATATGGTATTTTCCGTTGATTTTCATGCATCTCCGTAATTGTACAATTTAAGGGTTCGCCGTTAAAATGAATTAGTTTTTAACCTTTTCCCGAATGATCCAAGTTTAGACTGTCTCAATTTAAAAAGAGTTGGAGACAACAAAAAACTGATATCATAAGAATGAAATGTGTATATTCCAACATAGAAAATATTTTTTTCCATGTTTTCATGTATGAATATGTTAGTAGGGGAGGCCGGGTCTATCTGTTACGCGGGGCAAGTTGTTAGACCTACAATGTACAGTTGCACGACAATGACATCACACACACTGTTCTAACTTTGATGATAATGGTATCTTTCATCTTTTATTTTTCTTTTATATTAACTTCTCAAAAGTCAATCTTTATTGGGGATTCAAATAAGAATGCAAGATATATAGTAATTAAAAATCTGAAAAAAATCGCATGAAAGTAAATTATATTTGAAAGGGGGTGTCTCAAATCTGCCCAAGCATGAATTTTCTTTTAATTCTGCAAGGTGATAATGGGCCATATACAAGCTATGAAAATGCAATTAGTATCTTAGATAATCAAAACTTGGTTCCAAAAATGCACCTTGACTTATTCAGATTATGACACGAAACATGTCCCCATTTTCATGTGTCCCAAAACCTTAGTTTTATGTATTTTCAAGATCTGTCAATTGAATTTGCTCCGAGACACATAAGGCATTACATTCATACCAGAAAAAGTATTTGAGGAAATTATTGTGAATGTTTTTTATTGAATTAATCATTAAAGTGTGCACATTTTTCAGTACGTTATGCGAAAAGAGTAATATTGAATTCCAAAGTAAAGTAGGTTGGAGTCTTTGTCAAGATACCATATTATCACAAAAACATGCTACATGTTTTCTCTTACTTTGAGCTACATTACATAGAAATCCAAAATCGGTAGCAATACAAATTATTGATGAAGGTGATATTTTGATCAAAAACTTGTTATCAGTAAAAAATTTATTGCGATACTTAAAACATTCAGTAAAATTAATAGTAGCATACAGTGCAAATCTAAAGCAATATTCATGCCCCAAAACGCATTGAAGAAAGATACAGATGAAATATAAATATTACTTTTATTTACAAAATTACATATAAATTATGGAAGCCAAAATAGGTATACATGTACACATTGCCAGTTTTCTTTACTATTTGATCACATTGTCTATGCACCGTCATTAATGTCTAGAACCCGTACGGTAAAGCACCCAAAGTTGCCCTTCCAAATTTTAACCAATGTAATGTTTTTGCTCCAAGAGCCACTAACAAATTTACATGATGTGGAAGGCCTCCAATGATTCAGTAAAAGATTGTTATAGCATTATATTCTTTTCAATTACGTAGTTGGAGATGTACTTGTTTATTTGAAAACGTTTCCCTATTGGGATAAAACAGGGTGCAATTACATTTTGTACTTCTGCAAATTATTTTTCTAACCATAGCTTAACCAGTATTGATACACATTTTATACATATTTCCATGATGTCATATGGTTAACATGTGGTTTAGCCACCAATAACCCTTAATAGTTACATTGGAGCTGGATTGTCTGTTTCTGAAGCATTACAGCAATATAGTCACTTTTATATGATAATCAAATCAAAGAAATCGGTGCTTTTTCTTATATGTTTTTTCATGTTTCAAAAGATCGATAAAAAGTCGTGCTGTTAGCTTTCATAAATCATGGCTGACTAGAATGATTTAAAAGGATTTTTATATAAAATTTCCTCTCTTTTTCGTAAAATAGGTACACCTGCGACAAGACCTAATGTGACCCTGGACGAAAATATTGTAACCAACGTTGAAGTCGTTGATCCAGACATTTTCAGGTATATGGCATCCGGAAGTCAGTCATATTTGACGAACTTGGGCAGCAAGGGCGGATCCAGGATGGCCACAAAGATAGATAGAATGACCATTTCAAATTCAGCAAATCATTATAGGACCAAACGTTTCGGTTCTGTTCATCATGGGCAGTTCATCCTACCTGTTAAGGTCGGTGTTTACCATCACAACCCTATTCCACAAGTCGTTTCACATATGTTTGGGCCTTTTTTATTACGTCCAGAGGAGAAAACTTGGTTAACTGTGTTTGAAGCACAAAAGCCGATAGAAATCATAGTAGGAAAAGAAGAATGTGCTTTGTATTACGAGGCCAAACAAATTCACAATAGGCTTACTGTATCAGTGTACATTAACATTGTGCCCAAACCATATGTAACAACTTGTCCCATTCGCATTTTTGAACTTTCATATAATCTCACGGATAAACAGTGTGGCATTTGTTGAAAAGATCGATTTCAGAGAAATATAGATTTATTTTTTCTGTGAAAACACATTTATGATGTAGGATAAACTACCCGAGTGAATGGAGTCAAATGGAAATTTCAGAGACATGTACCATAATTATCATGAAATTTAGAACATTGTGCGTGCGGTCATTGTCGTGCAGCTGTAGGTGTAACAACTTGCCCCGTGTAACAGACAGATCCTGTCTCTCGTACTTACATATTCATACATGAAAACAGGGGATTCGGTATATGATTCATAGAGTTGTTGCATTAGAAGAATGGATTGCATTTTTGAGACACCATGTATACTTTTTACGGTCTTACCACGTACATAGACAAGATCTAAGTAAGATAATACATAGGTGATATACAAAGATGCATTTGTATGGTTCGATCCGTTTCCTATCGGTGACAAAGCACAATGCATGTCTTTTAACGTTTTACTCCACAGTGGAGCTTTTTATTGCACTCTCCACGGCGGAGCAATTTTGCGAACTGCTTAAATTTCATGGTTTCATTCAGATCGCTGAGGGTTATGGTTAGGCGGACCGCAGTTAGGCTCGTTCTGATAACACACAGCATGCTTTCGTACTCGGACAATGGTGTTTTAGCTCCTTTCCTTCGAAAACATTGTAAACTTCTCCACGGCGGTGCCATCAGAAAACGCGTTTTTATAAATTTCGTTCTTCAATAACTTAAACTTATATTGCTGTGTGCATGGACGTGAAATTAGCATCCGATGATTGCTTTCGTTAAGGCGGGGGCACTCCACGTCAGTTTTTTTTTTTAAATCGGTCGTGAATTGGCGGAAATATTTGATAAACACTTACCTGAGTCGAGAAAATTTTCAACAAAATTCTCCACGGCGGAGCCGAAATTACCCATAATGCAGTTCGAACGTTGTACACCCTGTATTTAGTGACTAATCAAAGACCGGCTGGGTCATAAATATACTGAGAGGCAAAAGAAAGTATACACTTTTTGTTTTTCGATATCTCTCTTAATTTCCATCATATCGACTCAAAATTTTGTACAATTTTTTCCAACTCATCAACCAATAATACAATTTTGTTAAATTTCACACGAAATTGCTTGATTACACATACTCATGATACATGCCGATTTTGCAAATTTTGCACTTCCGACCTAGTGGAGCATCAAATAATGCTGTAAATTCGTACTCAATTTCCGTATTATTTGTCACAACAAATCACAACGTTAAAATTTCTCTAACCCTATAACTCACTATTCAGTGGCTGGTAGAATTCGATCAATATGTCCCTTTTTACCATTACGGCCCATTTTTCCATGACACAGCATAAAACGAAAGAAATGTGACATTATAAATAAAGTGTACATTTAGTCGTGTAGCATAGGAACATTCTGTACAAATTTTATCAAAATCCGTCTATAAATTTAGAAGTAGTTATGCCAGATAACTTGTTTGCATCAAGCCCCCTTTTGCCATGACGCATCGTAATATGGAAAATCACAAACAATGCACGCATGGTCCTAGGTGACTAGGCACTTTCTGTGAAAGAAATATCCGAATCCCTTCATAAATGTAAGAATTGTGTCAATGTGAATTCTTGCATTAATTAATTGATTAAATCCCCTTTTTCGATGACGCTGTGGGCTATGAAAAAACCTTCGCAACGGAAGGAAGGACGTATAGACGGTGGGCCAAGAAGTTTACATCAAACAAACGCCAACGTTTCGATGTCGTTTAAAATCCTAATAATCTATAAATCGTTTTCTCAGAAAACGTTCAAGAACTAGGGTGTATACTTATTTTTGCCCCTCAGTATATTTTAACATAAATAAGATCTGATTCTTCAGCGATCAAAACTGATTAATCCTAAACAAGACCAAGGCTTCAAAGATACGATAAAAATTGATGCAATTATTGCTGATAGTCAGTATTTTCTCCTTAGTGAAAGGTGGTTCAATATTGTCTGCATTATTTTTTGCATTTTTGCATCAGATTTGAGCATGACAACGTACTTAAGTTTTTTCGAGAAACCGGGGCCAGGTTTCCGATTATGGTACTAGGGGTCGTTCAGTCCTGTAAGGGTTGCATCTGGTTTCCGAAGATGACCTCAGGAGCTATTGCGTAGTTTGCAAGAAACACCTTGGTTTCAGAGACCAATACAGCGTATGGGGAAACACTCAGGTTTCCACCGATGGTGCAAGAAGTCAATGCAGCGTATCGTCGCTTTTCTACGAAAACCTCGTATCTGCACCTCGTTTAAAGCTGCAGATACGTGGTTTTTGCAGAAAAGCAGCGATATGGGTAAAGACCTGGGATACCGCGCGTCGATAGGGAACATTTTTTTCAACCTAACAGTGACGTAATTTCGGACAAACAAACAATATTTCGTTGGTATTGTTATACAATCTCGCAACTACGGCTTGATCAAGCCGTAGTTACGAGATTTCATAACAACACCTACGGTTTATCAAAACATAACAGGAAACCTGGCCTGTTTTTAGAACAAAATTCATTGCCATTTGTCTTACCTGGTAAAGTTTGGATCGACTGTAGTATTCATTATTTTGAAAGTTTCCTGGGTTTCCCTCGTAGTTTATTGTGTCCAAATCAAATGTACAGTTTCTATGAGCCAGGCTTGTCATGAACAATATCCTACAGTCATCTCCAGACTGTTTCATGACCGGTAACAGTTTGGTCACGATCAAGAACTGGCTTAGATAGTTGACTTGCAGCACGCTCTCTAAACAGTCTTCAGTTTTCCCTGTGTAGAGAAGTAACTTAATCTAGCTGGCATCATTCGGTGGCCTTTCAAACGAAAATAGTTTTATAATATGCTAATCAAAACTTCTAAGCCACAACTTTGATTCTTGCATTTTTGAAAAGTTGAGAACTGTCTTATTCTATATAACAATCTAAATTCCTTATACTAATGACCATTTAAGCAATAAGATGCACTTTTAAATCGAAGTTAACGTAAACGTCATAGTTTGGACAACTACAAATGTATGTAGAAAATGAGGCCATACTTCAATGTGTACATAAAAACACCGCCTTTCTGATATGCCCTATCACTTTGATAAACCATACGTCAAACTCAAGGCTCTTTCATGTGAATACATATAAATTCTACGTATTTCACCGAGACAAACTTCCGTGTTTTTTTCTTGTTACATAATTCAGTAGTTGCAGATAAAGGTCCTTACTCCTTGAATCACTGCATTTACAATGTAATCTCTACGTGCATTTTATATGCTTTTCGATAAAGCACACCAGGCCAATTAAATTTAATTTCAAAAGATCCTATGTAGACATATGTGACCCGTCACGCTAAAAGGAACCTTATCGGATGTGTGAAAAATATCGACCCTAGTCAGTCTGCGCAGTCCGAGCAGCCAGACTAGGGCCGACACTTTTTACTTGTATATAATTTTCTAAATCCGGAATGTTTCCCTATCTTAATATACGTTCATTTTTCACATACAATATCTGGTTGACCTGTGCCGAGTCTGACAAGTTTGTAAAAATTTGGATTTTGAATTTCGGATAAGGTCCCTTTTAGCGCGACGGGTCACATATACTTATACAATGCATGAAACTCCTTACAAATCATGGGAATAATTCTATCCTCGTTTTTTCAATATGGTCGTATAGAACCTTTGACTACTAAATGTATTTACTGTATGGATGTAACCCATGGGCGGCGTTCAGAAACAACACATGAAGTTTTCGTCCCGACCTCTTGTACTCTTCTGTAAAACTGACCACGGATTTAAAAGACGATAACTCTACATGCATGTACTCCAGGGCGAGAGTGTCATCCTGAGTTAGTCCGCTTGGATCTTTTGCTCTTTCTTCTCTGAATTCCTGATTTATCCGCTCTATAGCCTGAAAAATATCATAAACATAGAAAAAATATGTACAATAAACTCGTATAGTATAAACTGATATTTTCCAATAACGCCATTCCCGTTGTTAAAATACCAGTAACTAGATGATAAATATACTTTTATTGTCAAGCTAAAACTTCGAGTTCTTACTATCCTTAAAGAAATCGAAACCCGACCGCTTTGATTCGAATAACAGAATCCTGAATAACCGTTTGCCAAATAAGACCTGTTTTCACGCCCGTTATGGAAATTTCTTGGGAAATTATTGAGACAAAGAATAAAATGCGAATATGCATCCATAACCGACAAACGGACTCAATTATTAAAAAAAGGATAGCTACGATTTGGAAATTAAGGAAGGCCCAAAAGTTGCGATTTCTATACTCCTTTATAAAAAAAAACATTGAAAGCAAATGATAAAATCGTGATAATCAGCATATTCCTTTTTGCTCCATGTTTCTCTGATCTCAAAAAATGGCGCTATTAAAAAAAATGACCGAGTTTTGCCGACAACAAGGAAACTTACATCGTTAGTTTTCTGTTCTGATCTACATGCTAGAATGACCGTAGCCCCCAGCATGGCACACCACTTGGCCACCTCATATCCGAGACCTGAAGCAAAGAAAATAAATAAATATACTAGTCAAAACTTCTAACCGGCCACTTGGAATTTTGCGTTTTTGAAATAATTAGAATAATCTGAGTTGTAAGAAGGTTACGTCATTTGAAAGGCTGACCATTTGATTATCATTTCACACAAACGTTGAGTGATGCAAAATTAATGCGACTCGAGGACGTTACGTGAAAGGCAAGAACCCCCATTTTCGAAAATCACAAAAACGGCGAAATTCGACAGAAATTCAATTTTCAGATAACATCACATTTTGTTTTTCTTAAAGATAATTTGTCAATATCGCTAGTCAAACGATAAAGAAGGACTGTTTTCGAAAAAAAAACTTTATTCTAATCAATATTGCCGAGAAAATGGCCGAATTTTTACGAAATACCCCACCCATCAATGTTAAAATTGAAGAAAATTGAAATTAGGGGTGCCTTGAAACTGATCGCAGTTTGAAAACATTCTAGACAGAATTGTTATAACATTGTCATCTTTTTTAATACAAAAATGATTATTCTATACGATGTATAGCACAAAATGTGATTATCTCGTCACCAAATATATATTTTGTCGCAGAAAGTAGGGGAGACCGGGGCTATTTCGGCCCCGGGGCAAGTTCGGCTAGTGGCTTTTTTGAGCCTGTCGACAGGGATAGAGAGCTCTGACCCGGATTTTAATGTCTCTCATGACGAAAGCTTTTCGCAGAAGGTTTTTGGTCGAATTTAATACAAAAACATAGAATTTAGAACACGATTATGATTTTAGACACTTTTAGTATTTTTTCCACATTTATGGAAGTTTTAATTTATAGTAATATGCGCCAGGATTCAGATTTAATTTTTGTATATTTATGAAGACAATTAAGTCCTCTTTCATATTAAAACTAAAGACGAAGTGTTCATGTTATCTAAAAGAAGATATGGCGTGATGTTGACACCAGGTCTGTCTGGGGCTAGTTCGGCCTTTGGGGTTGGGGCAAGTTCGGCCACCACCAAACTTGCCCATGAATAAAAAGAATAATCGCTGTTAGAATTGCCATTTCTTGACGACTCCGAATATATCAATTGTTCAGACCTAGCTCTAACAGAAATGTAAAAAATGGACAAATTCAAAATCACAGGCCGAACTTGCCCCAGCCTCTACTTGTTATCCCGAATGTCCCCTTACTCACGACGATTTGACTGTTATAACAATGCTTTTTCAATTTATACCTTCATTTGGAAGTCGTATATAGATTCCTTTAAATTTTAACAGTCTAAAAATCAAATAGAAGGATTTATAGGTCTGTGCATACCTTGCCCCAAGGGTGGGCCGAACTTGCCCCATATATGGGGCAAGTTCGGCCACCACGATCAAAACTCTAAAATTTGAAATTCTCTTTATTGAAAAGAAAAATATAAAAAGTACAGATGCAGTTTGAAAGGCTTTCGCTTGTCGAACTTAAATATATATATGAATCACGCCCAAATAACTTTCATATAATTCAAAATATGAGCAATCGAAATTAGGGGGCCGAAATAGCCCCGGTCTCCCCTAAGTGGCCGGTTAGAAGTTTTGACTAGTATATATAGAATAGATAAATAAAAAAATAATAAATAAATGAATAAACAAATAATTAAATGTGACCCGTCACGCTAAAAGGGACCTTATCGGATGTGTGAAAAATATCGATCCTAGTCGGTCTGCGCAGTCCGCGCAGCCAGACTAGGGCCGATACTTTTCACTATTATGTAATTTTCTAAATCCGGAATGCTTTCCCTGTCTTACCATATGTTCATTTTTCGCATAAGGGATCTGGTTGACCTGCACCGAGTCTGACAAGTTTGTCCAAATTTGCATTTTTGGAGTTCGGATAAGGTCCCTTTTAGCGTGACGGGTGACAAATAGATAAATAAATAAATGTGAAAAAATAAAAATAATAATAAATAAAACACTCGGTTTTAGCAGGGATCTTAAAAAGGTCCCTTATGGCATTTAAAACCAATATGGAACCAGATCAGCCTGCATATACACGCATTCTGATCAGGATCCATATTGATCTCTAATAGCTCCTTCTTTAGCTAAGAGAGCAGCATGTCCTGATCAAATGGTAGGCCTACTTAGGTACAGACTGGTCTTGAAACTTGATAGTCTACAATGCTATAAATTAAAAGGCCCTTACATCCAGATCCTGGTTATTTTGTGAACGACTTTTTCAAATTTAAAGTACAAAATTTGTATTCTAACACATTATTTGTATTGTAAGAACAATAATAAAATGCTGGTTATGAAAGCATATGGATAAAAACCAACACACTTACTGCCTTTTTCCTAAACGATTGCCATGCCATATTCATTTTCCCAATTACGTTACATCAAATTTTTAGAATATTGTCTACTGCATACTTTTATCAACTTTGAATTTTGAAAAAAAAATATACGTAGCCTGGGAAAGGGTTTGGACAAAAATCTGGGCTGATCTAATTTGAAAGTTGCTGCAGACAATCAAATTAATGTTATAAAAGACATGAATTATGTACAATATACATGTAACACAGAAAATATGAAGGAGGGAGCGCTTGTCATCAGCATATAGCTTGTTCTTCCCATGATAACGCTGATTTTCTACCAAAACCTCGTAACTGCAGCTTGTTTTAAGTTGCAGTAACAACCTTTTTTCTTTGAAAGCGACTATAATTATAATCCCCGTCGTTTATCACTTTCCAGTAGAAGACCTGGGTTTGACGTCCATTTCAAAAACAGGTTGGGAAACATATTAATTTAACTCTTTCCCAAACAAGACCTGGTTTTGACGTCCCTAATAGAAAAGGCTTGGGAAAGCATTGAAACAAAAGAAGAAACTGCTGATAACCAGCAGTTTCTCCTTTTGTCTCAATATTTTCTGTGCCATATTTTACACAAATCCTGTCTTTAATAACATCCATTTTGTCTTTTGTGATAGTTTTTGAAGTGGATCACCCTAAATTTTGTCGTTTGGGAAATGTAATTCATGCGTCACATACCCGAAGTTGCTCCTGTAACAACAATAATTCTGTCTTTCGAGAGCCGCACTCGCGGAAAAGAAGCATTAGATCCCATTTCTAACCTGGATTCAAGATAATACATGTATGTAAAGTGTGTGCATTTATATGTGCATTTAGCGCAGAGGAAATAAATGACTCATTTTCAAGCTAATGCTGCATACATTTGATTTATATCTACATATTTAAAGAGTTACTGTTAAACCTATAGCCTTCAAAGTCTGTATTTAGGCAACATTCTCCCTTTCACAAACAAGTCTTACTATTTGATGTGACTTATCAGGCATGTAGGAAGCTATTGCATATTGGGTCTGCTGAAGCCCCTGTGTGACAGTCTGAATATTGGAGGGGGGGGGGGCTAAATTGGATTTTCCGGGCCAACTTTTCAGTGTTAAATAAGCACGGTGGGTAACCCACTAGTTGCAATAATGTAACGGACTTTTTCATCCTGTCATGAACACGACAAAATCATCAAAGTTCATGGAGTACGATATCGCAGCTAGGTCACCCACGTGACTTTTTGGAAGCGTTCACACCGTACGCGCATTCGATAGGGCCATTCCCGTTTGTAAGCCACTTTTCTCCGAATCCCGTGGTTTCTTCAAACAGTCGAGCGAAAGTTTTTTTCGGTGCACGCGAACTCTTCCTACTTTCGTTTTTTACCGAAACAAACTTTTGCTTGAATGTTTGAAGAAACCACTGGATTGTGAGCAGAGTTAGTTACCTCCGGGAATGGCCCACTCAATTGCGCGTTCGGTGCCCTTTATGTTAGAAGAAGAAGAAGAAGAAGAAGAAGAAGAAGAAGAAGAAGAAGAAGAAGAAGAAGAAGAAGAAGAAGAAGAAGAAGAAGAAGAAGAAGAAGAAGAAGAAGAAGAAGAAGAAGAAGAAGAAGAAGAAGAAGAAGAAGAAGAAGAAGAAGAAGAAGAAGAAGAAGAAGAAGAAGAAGAAGAAGAAGAAGAAGAAGAAGAAGAAGAAGAAGAAGAAGAAGAAGAAGAAGAAGAAGAAGAAGAAGAAGAAGAAGAAGAAGAAGAAGAAGAAGAAGAAGAAGAAGAAGAAGAAGAAGAAGAAGAAGAAGAAGAAAGATAGAAGACGAAGAAGAAGAAGAAGAAGAAGAAGAAGAAGAAGAAGAAGAAGAAGAAAGAAGAAGAAGAAGAAGAAGAAGAAGAAGAAGAAGAAGAAGAAGAAGAAGAAGAAGAAGAAGAAGAAGAAGAAGAAGAAGAAGGAAGAAGAAGAAGAAGAAGAAGAAGAAGAAGAATTTTTGAGGGGGGACAATCCAGTCTAAGGATATTCGGAAATTCTAGTCTAAATTCATTCCACGTATATGGCAACATGAAAAAAAACATAAACAAAAACCGAAGTTTGATCAATTTTGATTTGTAGAAGCGACAATGACACTTCTTTCTTGTATAAGGATTAGTTTGTTCAGATATTGGTAGTCTTGATCTGCCGTTTTTCGCACTGACAACGAATAAAACAGAAAATGGCCATATCTTCGGAAGGAGGTGTATCGGATCCAAAAGCCCAATTAAAATTTTTGCCAACATTTTCATATCGTTTATTGGTGCTGGCGTATTGGGCTTACCTTTTGCATTTAAGGAGGTAAGTTTATCGTTGTATATTCTTTTATATATCTTTTTTACTGGTTCAACGACAGTTATACAAGTCACAGTTGAATCCTCAATCCGCGGCCTCTATGGCTCAGGTGGTCACGTTTGTAAACTTGTATCTCTGAGTACCGGTATAATCTCGAATGTAAATATACACTATTGTACTTCCGGTTATATGTGCGGATTGATGGATCAGGGATTTTTGGGAAGGCCCATCTGATGGAGCAAAGCGTCCCGTGGATTCAATGTAGGCTGCGACCTCTAGTTTTATGGACTCTCTCCAGTTTGGTTATTCTGGATGTTCATCATTGCTGAGGAGGGATGATATATTTGGTGTGTGTAATCCGAGATGCGATGACAGATGTTGGTTCATGATGTTTCCTAGGTTGTTGGTAATTAGAGCAGTCAATGAGGAAATGTTCTACTGTCTCTGGTTCTCCACAAGTACAAGAATTACTGTCTGTTTGGCCTAGTTTGTGTCTGTAGTAGTTTAGTGAGTTGTAGCCTGTCTGTAGTTGGAGAATTCTGTTAAAGCTGGTTTTGTTCGGGAAATCAATGTATTTTTTGGAGTCTACTTTGGGGATTAGAGTGTGGTAGGCTCTGCCAACTTCGGAGTGGTCCCATCTTTCCTTGCCATTTGTTGATCTGTGTTTTCTTGATAGCGTCCTTTATTTCTGCTATACAGGTGGATCTTCTTGTATCAGATTGGGTTTCTGCTTCTTTGGCAGCCTTCCTTAGCCAGTGTGTCTGCTATTTCGTTCCCTGCTATGTTGGCATGTCCAGGGTCCATGAAATATCTACTTCAGAGCCTTTCCGGTTGATGTTTTCCATAGTTTTCTTGATTTCTGTGGTGAATGTCTCTGTAGCTTGTATTCTTTCCAATTCAAAGTGAGTATTCCAACTGTAGCTTGGCTGTCGCTGAAGATTTTCAAAAGTCTGCTGGAGAGATTGTCATGGTGTTGTAGGTAGTATTCTAGGGCTATTTGTATTGCGACAAGCTCACCCAATAGAATGGATCCCCTCTTGCACACTGGTCTCTTCAATGGTACATGGGTCATGATTCGGTGGGTATAAGACAGCTCCAGCACCACAAGGACCTGGATTGGGTAAACATGATCCGTCAGTGAAGGCGAACGTGGTGTTGTCTGGGGCATTGTTCATCATTTCTAGGATCATCTCCTTTCCAAGTTCTGACTGCTCGAATGTACGGGATTTGGAGGATCCTAGTCTGCTCCAGTATGCCGGGAATCTTCTGACTGGTGCTAGGCTGCCAGCTTCGAAATCCATCTCCTGTTCAATGTTGCCAATATCTACTTCAGTGAGGGCTTTCATTTCATCTGCTTGTGATAGGGCTAGGGACATGGGTGTTATGTACTTCTTTAAAGGTGTTGATTGTTGGCAGTTGCTGAGAGTCTGTTTTATAGGCTTGTCCATGGATTTTGATTGTATTTTGGAGATGTCTTTAACAGCGTTTTCTGCAAACCGAAATTCCAGGGGGAGAATGTCTGCCGCAACCTCCATGGCTTCGAGACTGGCTGTTCCTGGAAGTCCGAGACAAAGGGCTAGAGCTTTGCGTTGGACTTTGTCTAGTATGCTCTTGTTCGGGCTGCACTGCCAGATGGTTGATCCGTACTCGATGATTGTTCTGACCATGGTGTTATAAAGTCTCAGGAGTTTCTTGGTGGACACTTTGCCTATGCCTCTTACCTCTCTGATGATCTTTAGGGCGTGGGAAGCTTTTTTCTCTGTGGCTTTAAGGTGATGGCTGAATGTTAGATTTTCGTCAAGAGTGATGCCAAGGATCTTTGGGGTGGGGTTATAGCTGATATTTTCATTTCCAATTTTAAAGGTAAAGAGTGGTAGGTTGTTGTCAGTTGAGAAAACTGTGCCTTCGGTTTTCGTGAAATTAACGATCATTTTCCATTTGTGGCACCAATTGACCCAGGTAGTTGCTTTTTGGCAGATAGACTGTATAGCTACGAGGGGGTCTCTGTTCTGTTCCCAGGTTGTTCCATCGTCGGCGAATTTCACACATTGTGCACCTGTGTCTTTGTACATGTCCTTGATGTAGATATTGAACAGGATTGGGGAGAGGACGCTTCCTTGAGGTAGACCAATGTTGGTAGGAAAGGATGGCCCATGTTTTTCTTGTATGTGGCATTTCGCAGTCCTGGACGTCAGGAAATCTTTTATCCACAGAAGCATTCTGCCGGTGATGCCGATAGTCTGTAGTTTGTGTATAAGACCATTCCTCCATACTTGGTCGAAAGCACCTTTAAGGTCTACAAAGATGGCTGCCGTTGAGAGACCTTTGTTGAAACCATCGGATATTGATTCTGTAAGCCTGAGCACAGCGTTGGTGGTTGAGTGGTTTCTCCTGAAGCCTTCCTGCTCAGGATCAATGAGGTTATTCCCTTCAATATAGGATTCCAGTCTGTTTAGTACAAGTCTTTCCATCAGTTTTGCCAGGCATGGGGTAAGGCTAATTGGTCTGTAGGCAGAAGTGGTATAATAGTCAGATTTGTTTGGTTTCCTCAGGAATTTGACGTCAGCTGATTTCCAGATGTTTGGGAGAGTGCCTTCTGTCCATGAGAGGGTGAATAAGGTATGGATGGCTTCTTTCATGTTGTCTCCCCCATGTATGAATATTTCAGGTGGATAGGAGTCTGGTCCTGGAGCTTTCCCTCTTTTCAGTCTTGAGATGGCACCTTCAACCTCTCCAAGGGTAAAGGGCGAGTTGTAGGCTGAATCATCTTCTGCTTTTGGGTCTATTAGGAGCGAGTTGATCTCCGTGTCGAGTTGGGTGTGGAAGGTTTTGTCAGGATAAACTGATTCTGTTGTCTTCTCTTCAAAGAATGCCTTCTGTAGTACTGAGCATTTGTTTTCTTGGTCGAAGATTACACGGTCATCTACAATTAATGGAAGGATTGAGTTATCAGATGATTTATTAGTGAGTTTTCTGTAGCTATTCCACATCTCTTTGGGGTTTTTGGAAGTATCAAAGGTTTCTATGAGATTGTTGGTCCAGTCTTCTTTGGCTTGGTCTTTGGCTGTTTGGAAGTTGTCTTCTGCTTGTTGTAGGGCCATTTTATTTTGTGGTGAGTTCCTTTTCTTGAATTGCCTCTGGAAGTGGTTGAGAGCCTTCTTCTTTTCTCTGCAGTCATTATTCCACCAATATGGAGCTTTAGGTTTCAGGGTAAATTTTACAGTCTTTAAAGGGACATTTCATTCCAATTTCAATTTTTTAAAGTATGTCTTGATGCCAAGATTGGGTATTCTAACGAGTATAAATACTATTGTTTTTTTTTAAGTTGTTGCCAATAAGCGAGAAACACGCATTTAAAGTTGAGACATAATCAATAAATTGCATATAAATCCTAACTGTTGTCCACAACAATTTGTTCAATTTAAACACAAAAATATAAATTTCTCTTAGACGGCGCAATATTTTGGCTTGAAATTTTCAGAATTTTCATAAGGAAATATGCTCTGTTAGATAAAAATAAAAGTAAAATTTATGACAAAAAATTCTGAAATGTCACTTTAAAGGAAACATTTCTTCAAAGCAGTCACTGATAATCTTGTCAAAACTATCAAAGGCAGAAGAGAAGTCTTTAGGTTTCTTTCTAAGCCATGAATAGAGTTCTTTTTCAGTCAGGTCCTTCCATTTTCTCCAATCAGCACTTTTGAAATTTCTGTAAGTTCTTGTGCTGTGGCTAGTACTTTTGCTGTCAATGTTGAGCTCTGTTAAGATAGCAATATGGTCGGACCGCACAACTTCATGGGTGAGTGTGTCACATGAGACAACTGTGTTTGAGAGCTGGGCTGATGTTATAAAAAGATCAATGATACTGGTCTTACCTCGTCTTGTTGGTTGGCCGTCATTATGGACTGTCATGTTGTTGTCTAGTAGGATGTTCTCAATAATTTCTCCGTGTTTGTCAGTTGATAGGTTTCCCCATTCTGGGCTTTTTCCGTTAAGGTCACCAACTACAATTATATTGTCCAGATTGGTTTTATCTATAGTGTTATGCAGCATTTTCATTTGATCTTCTTGGTTCGGTGGTACATAGGTGCATACAACAAATACTGTTCTACCTGTGTTTGTTTGTAACTTAGTAGCACAAATTTCAAGGTCAGGGTGGTCGAAGAGGTTACACTCTTTTGCAGTAAATGTGTCTGTGTTTGGGTTGCAGAATATTGCCACTCCTCCATGTTTGTCATGTCTAGCTTTGCCGCAGATTCTGGACCAGTTGTTGAATTTACATGGATGGTTGATATCTTCCCAGGTTTCGTTTAAGCAAAGTAGGTCTATATTGTATCTATGGCATATATTATCAATGTCGGCTTTAGCAGTATTGAAAGATTGACAGTTTAAAAATAAGACCTTCATACCTAAATGTTTATTCTCTGAGGATGTTGTAGACTCTTCTCTTCTTGAGGATATCTCTGAAGGTCTGGCAAGCTGAAGATGAACTTTTATGACCCTTACCACAGTTTGCGCAGGAAGCAGGTTTGCTGCAGGGTGAGGCTCCACAGTCTTCTTGTCCACAGTTGTCACAGCGTTGGTTGTAGGTACAGCACCTGGCAATATGACCAAACCTGTGACAATGAAAACAACGAATGACCTTAAAAGATCTTTGTTTATGAAATACAATGGGGTGTTTGACCTCCGGAATTCTGAAATTTTCTGCATTTATAGCTTTCACGTATTCAGTTTCAGTATCAAAAGTCACTTTTAAGATAGGCATAGGCTTTTTAGAGTCATGGAAGCGTATTCTCCTTACAGTAGTGAAAGTTAGACCAGCTTCTTGTAGGCTTTCTTTGAGATTGGAGACAGACAGTGATGTTGGTATGTTCTTTATGTATGCACTCCAACTGGCTGATTTGGAAAACTTTTTGCACTGATGAGCAGTAGTGTTCCCACCAAATGCCTCCTGTGGCCACTGTTGAATGAATTCTTTGCAGTTTATATCGTTTTTGAGGTGTATGGCAATACCGCCTTGTGGTAGGCTGTAAGCTAGGTCACAGTGTTCAGCAACAGGTTGATAGTTTGCAATTTCCTTGATTATCTTATCACTATGTTTGTAGTCTTTAGGAGATTGAATATTGTCTATAACAACTATATTTTCAGCACTTACCACAGATTTGGTGTTAATGTTAGATGGTTCCGTAACAGCAATGTCTTTTTGTACCAAATTAATTTCTAAAAGTTGGTTCACCTTCTTTGTTAGCAGGGAAATGTCATCGGTATCGTGCTTCTGGGGTGTGGGTACACTGTCGTTTCTAGTGCCTAAAACACAAAATGCACAGATAAATTTAATGTTGTATAATTCAAATTTTTTAGCATCAGAGTTCTGGAATTTCGCACAAATGCTGTGCCACCACGAGTTGCATTCATCACATTGTAACCATGAGCATATTTCTTCAGGAGAGTCTGGTGGAAACTCTAAAGAACATTTACAGCAGTTTTTTAGACTTGCAAGTTTCTCGTGGAAGGCAGTAGCTTCTGCCTTTCTGTAAGATGGACACTGAGGTTTCTTCTCACTTGTTGGCTTTTGACTAGTTTGGGTGGTTAAGTCTTCATAGTCTGTGACAGTTTTTTTGCTTCTTTGTCTGTTACTTCTTCTAATACTATTCATGGTATTGCACTAAGACATGTCTAATACTGTGGTAATAATACTGAGATGTATGAGGTAGATGTAAATAGTATGACATATAGTGGACTGGACACAGAAATACGGATGACGTCACAACATACATGTAGACAGATGAAAGTCTAGGATGATACAGGAAATTCGACACAGAACAGCACAACACAGACAGACTGGACGACGATTACACACACAGACAGCCTAATCTTACTTGATGATGCTCTAAAGCAAGTGATGTGAGGGCGATGTTGTTGTTGTTGTCTATTTCACGTCCAGCTAAATTTGTGGGTGGGGTAACTGTCAGAATCTTTCAGTGTAGTTATCTTGGCTTTCTGCCCATTTAGTCAAACTCGTATGGTATGGTATTGTAAGTAAATCTTTGACGTTGACATCCAGAATGGTAATGGGTCGCTAGTTGCTGGTTTTATCTCGATAGTACAGATTTTGAACTCCCGCAAAAAATCCGATCCATCATGTCCGCCATTAAACCGGAATGAGATCCAGGGGTAAAAAGTTTTCAGGCATATGCCTGAAGTTCAGGTTTTTGAGTATTCCAAAATGCCCCATTTTCTCGATTTTTACTATATGAATACAGACATTTCCTGGTTTTCAGGTTTTTCAAAATTTTCAACTTTTACCCCTGGAGATCTATTGTGGTGAAGAAGAAGAAGAAGAAGAAGTGGTGTCCGTAGTCGAGGGGTAGAGCAGTGCTTCTGAAATATTTTGAAGATCTACTTGTCCACTTTCCAGCTTAAAGTAATTTCAGTTAATTGCCAGTCCATTGTCAACAAAAAAGCAGAATTTCTTTGTATGATAGATCAACATAAACCTGATATAGTTGTAGGTACAGAATCCTGGTTAAATAATCAACATGCAGACTGTGAATTCTTTCCCAAATCTTTAGGATATACACCTTTTAGATTAGATAGGTCAACCAAAGGCGGAGGAGTGTTCATCCTAGTTAAAGATACTTTCCTGGCAACCGAACAAAAACAGCTAAAGACTGATTGTGAAATCATTTGGATTAAATTGCAGGTCAAAACAAGTAAACCTCTTTATATCGCAGCCTACTACAGACCAAAAGAATCAGATATTCATAGCTTTAATGAATTGAAAAAATCCCTAGACCTGACAAGAAACCTTAAAGGATCTTTTTGGGTGCTAGGTGATTTTAACTTCCCAAAATTCTCATGGAGCAGTGATCATATACCAGTCTTGAAGCCAGGATGCAGTTACACTAACTTGTATGAGGAATTTAATGACTTGCTTTCAGATTTCAACCTCACTCAGATGGTAACAGAAAACACCAGAGGAGAAAATACACTGGACCTTTTCCTAACATCAAACCACACTTTAATTAAAAATGTAAAATGTCTTCCAGGTATATCAGACCATAGTATTGTCTCTATTCTTGCAGATACAAAACCACAGATGACCAAACAACAACCGAGACAGGTTCATCTCTACAAAAAAGCTGACTGGGGTAGCTTTAAGAACTACATGGACCAAGTTAAAAATGAAATACTAATAGATTATCATTCTAAATCTGTTGAAGAAATTTGGTTAATATTTTCAGATGCAATTTCCACAGGTATCGAGAAATTTGTTCCAACTAAAAGACTGGGGAATAAGAGATCACTTCCATGGATTACACAGCCTATAAAACGTCTAATTAGAAAAAGGGATCATCTCTATTTCAGATTAAAGAAAGATGGAAACAACAAGATAAAGACTGCATTCCTGGCTCTAAAAAGAAACATCAAGAAACAAATAAAAATCTCTTACAATAACTATATAGAATACATTTTAGGCCTAGATGGAAACACTGAAGACAAGGAGAAAGCCACAAAATTCAACAATAAGAAACTTTTCAGCCTGATAAAAAATGCCAAGCAAGACGCAGCAGGAGTAGCCCCCCTTCTCGATAAAATTTCAGGTTCCATCAAATCGGACGACACAGAGAAGGCGGACATTCTAAATCAACAGTTCCAGTCAGTCTTTACCCCGATGACACCGATTTCTCTGGCTCAGTCCTGCCTTTCATCCATAAGACAAAATATGTTCTCTTCCTCTTTCAGCAAATACCCAGTCATGCCAAACATTACCATCTGCACTAGTGGAATACAAAAACTAATTTCCAACTTAAAACCAGACAAAGCAGCAGGACCAGACAACATCAAACCTCTAGTACTAAAAAACTTATGTTATCAAATTTCCCCTATCTTACAAATTCTCTTTCAGAAATCTCTAGACACAGGCACCCTCCCCCAAGTATGGACAAAGGCAAACGTGACTCCACTCTTCAAGAAAGGAAACAAAGAAGATCCTGCAAATTACAGACCTATATCCTTAACATGTATACTATGTAAAGTTCTTGAACATATTGTAGCATCAAACCTAACTAAACATTTTGACAAAAATAATATTCTTTATGATTTACAGCATGGATTCAGAGAGAGGCGTTCATGTGAGACCCAGCTACTGCAACTGACCGACCATCTTGCCAGAAACCTTACTGAAGGAAAACAAACTGATTTAGTTTTGTTAGACTTCAGCAAGGCTTTTGATAAAGTTAGCCACTTAAAACTTTTGTATAAATTGCAGGAACATGGAGTAAACAATGCTACCCTTTTGTGGATTAAATCTTTTCTTATAGGCAGAACACAAAAAGTAGTCTTAGAAGGTGGATGCTCATCCGAAGTTCCAGTCACGTCAGGAGTACCTCAGGGATCGGTGCTTGGTCCTCTCCTATTTCTCTTATATATTAATGACCTTCCTAATACTATCACCTCCCAAGTTCGTTTGTTTGCAGATGACACTGCCATTTACTTAGCTATAAACAACAAGCAAGACTGTATCACCCTGCAAGAAGATCTAGACAAGTTAATGAAGTGGGAGAAAAAGTGGGAAATGGAGTTTAACCCCAGCAAATGCATTGTCCTTAATATTACTAAAAAGAAGAAAAAGATTTCCTTTGATTACAGGCTACATGGACAAGTGCTAGAGACTGTGGACAATGCCAAATATCTTGGAGTTACTATATCTGGAGATCTTTCATGGAACAAGCACATTGACAATATAACATCAAATGCAAATAAAACTTTAGGTTTCCTCCGCAGAAACATCCAGACCAAAAATAAGAAGATCAGAGAGACAGCGTATAAAACCCTTGTCAGACCTCAGGTTGAATACGCATCAACTGTTTGGAGCCCTTACACAAAAACCTATATCAACAAAGTGGAAAAAGTACAACGTAGAGCAGCAAGATGGGTTCAAAATAATTTTTCTTTCTATGACAGTGTCACCTGCATGCAGAAGGAGCTTGGCTGGCAAACTCTTCAATATAGACGAGACGTTTCCAGAGTTACTATGTTTTATAAGATTGTTAATAGTTTTGTTGCAGTGCCCGTACCAACTTATCTTGAAAGACCAATTAGGACAACCAGACACATGCACACAGCATCCTTCAGACAGATCCACACAAATGCTTCCTTCTTTAAATATTCTTTCTTTCCATACACAGTGATACTTTGGAACAGCCTACCGGAATCAATAGTACAGCAACCTGACATTGCAGCGTTTAAAAAGAGTCTCGATTCCTTTCAGATAGTGAGCCGTCCCTGAACAACCATAATGTTTTATCAGATCTTTTAATCTAACATTCACAATATTTTTAATTGACACCATCACCTATGACTAACAGTTTTTATTCCAGCACAGACGCGCACCTGCCAGTAATACCCGAAAGGGGAGTTAGGCAGTATATATAGATAGATAGATAGTGTTGATCCAAAATTGACTTGTCCGTATCAAAAATTAACTTGTCCGTACAAAACCCATATACTTTTCAATAGCTTAATTTGTTTACTGCATATCTATTATGACTGTCTAACTATTGTCTATAACAAAATTCATACATTTAACTATCAGTAATTACAATTGTATGAACAAAATGCGAGAAAAAGAAGAAAAACACTTTTTGTTATAACCATATTTATCACTTGTCCACGGACAACCTAGCTTTCAAAATCTGCTTGTCCGTACAGGTAAATCCAGGTAAACGGACAAGTCGGACAACTCGGGCAACTTATTTCAGAAGCACTGGGTAGAGTGTCGGCCTAGCGACTAAGAGGTTCCGAGTTCGATCCCCGGTAGTGGGGTTTGTTCAAGGCTTCTCATTGGCCCACACATTCGGCGCGAGTACTGGTGGATTTCCAGGAAGCTCAATTGAGAGGGATTGAAATAAGTTGAAGAAACTTGCTTCCCAATCCAGAGCTCCAGATAAGGTGCGTGATCGCGTTATTACGCATTCAAATATGTAAAAAACACATTTCAAAGTCAACTTTGTGCGTCGTTAGACGCATTCAATTTTCAAGTAATGCATTTCTAACAATCCAGAGCGAGTGAAAGTACTGGTTTCGTTCTAACGCATTCAAGTTATTTCTTAGCGCCGAAGAGAAACTTCTGGTTAGCTGTCGCCGGATGTTGACAAATCACAGCGGTTTCGATGCCGGTGCCGTGTAGAATAATATAGAATAGAATTTAGCAACTCTTACGGGTTGCCGAATCTTACAAACTCTTTATTATACGACACCGTATCGTTTTGTTTACGCTTGCAAGGTCTGATGCGTCGCATAGCTAACCATGTCCAGAAGAAAACGGACAATATTGTCAGAATCAAGCCAAGCGGGGAGGATACAGCTGCATCTATAGCGAATAGTATTATTCGAGTTTTGTTTTTTTCTGTAATGAAAAGGGCCGAGCAAAATACCCCAAAAGAAATCACGTCAGCGGATCAGATAAGACCCTAAATTGGCTACAATTATGACGGACCAAGTGTCCGTGGATGATTTCCGCGATCTGTGAAAATAAAATGCAAAGTGTGTATTTAGAAAAAGATGCCAAGCACTGTATTTGGCAATCATCGCTGGAGGGATCAAATGAAAAAAAGGGGGGGTCTCTGACTGTGAATCGTGAAATTACAGTTTTTATGGATAGCTCATTGTGTTTCACTACCTTGTTTAGACTTCTAACATTTATTTGATAGTTTCATAGTAGAAATCTGCCTGTACATATGCAGGGGTTTCAATAACTTTTTGGCCACCTGGGCCAGAAGCTAAAGTAGGCGGGGGATTTTTTATGTATTCCCTATTAACCCCATATAAAATTTTCAAAAGTATCAGGGGGATTGTACTCAAATTCAGTCAAATAGGAGGGGGAAATCCCCGTCCCCCGCCTCTTAATGAAACCCCTGCATATGTTCAAAAATAATGAAGCAAAAGTAAAACATCCATATATTTCTTCAGCATGAGGTTTTATAGAATTGCTTTTAGGTCTAAAAGATGTGTTTCCATGGGGCAAACCTGAGTGCAAAGTTTCGTTGTGATATCTCACTTAGGTAAAAAGATATTCCAAAAAAACACCCCAAAAATGTCCCAAGTGTACGGTTTTTGCGTGACATTTTAACTTAAGCCTTAATTTCAACCCTTCACTATATTTTAAGGTGAAGGATTTCACTAAATTATCATTGTTTATCAAGTAGGCAGATATATTAAGGTTCAGAAAAATGGAATTTCAAAGTTTGTCGACATTTTGTGTTCTTGTTATACAGGTTCAAAGCATTGAGGTGCTTGTCATTTTCATGCCATAATTTTTGTCATTGTTTACAAATAAAGGTGCAGTAATACAATGTGATTGAATATGTACAAGAACAACTTGCACATTTCAGCAGACACATGTTTATTCTTCAAGGTTTTCCAAGTTTTAGTGTAATAATCTGAAACAGTCAATAAATATAAGGTATATACCTAATGCACTCAGAATTTGTCCCAAGTGTACATTTTGTTTTAAATTTCAGATATTTTTTTCAATGAATGATTTATTTAAAGTTTTACACTTTTAAATTCACAATATGGTCACTCAGAACAAGTTGTAATAAACCCTTTTGCCATAGTGGCCTGTACTTTTTGTCCAAGATGTTATCTTGTGTTGTCCCAAGTGTACGGAATTTTGTCACATTTGATTGATAGCTTCTAATTTCTTAATACATTAGCTTCAGGCACACATTTTTCTACTAATTTACAGAAATGAACAAAATAACACATCAAACAGTGAATGTGTCATTTCTGGTCGCTTGATAATTTGTATTGCTGAAACATCTTGTACTGATATTTCAGGTATGAGGTAAAATAATTCAGAAGTATCTTAAATTAACGATATTTGACTAAAAAATGTGTCCATAAAAGAAAACAACATTCTCTCCCTCAAATTATATCAATTTTACAACAGAATATATAACTATTTTGCATTTATATGATACTGATAAAGGTTATTAACTGTTGTACACTTGGGACAAAAACATCAGTATTCGGCATCGTTACAAAAACTTGTCATTGCATTTTCTTTTTTAGCTCCAAAAATTGCAAATTTCTGTGAAAACAATTGATATTATCATTATTTAAGAAAAATTTTACATTTAAGAGCTGCTATTACAGTTTGGTTTTATAGAACCACACTCTTTGTTTAGAATGAAATATGTAGATGTTTTCAAACCCTATTCACATTAAAAAAAAACATACCTATGTAAGTATAAGTGGAATTTATTTAGTTGGAAAAATGAAATTTTCAGTCATAAAATAATAACAATATTTTTGTTTTAGCAGATTGTGGATACTTGTAAGAATAGTCTGACATGAGCAGTTCTAACTAGTTATTAAAACAATCTATGTTTAAAAGCAAAATATGAAAGATATGTGTACCGCTCTACACTCCAAAGGGGTCTTAGCAAGTTAACATAGCATTCCACGATCAATTTGACAAACATTATAGTACATGTAACTGCAAGTCCATGACAGTCATTGTTGTGATTGTCAAACAATCAGAACTTTTCCAGGGCAAAGAATCAAGCTCAGAGGAATCAATTCAGAAATGTACATCCTTTGTTGTGAACATTGACATGTATTTGGTCAATACACCTTTTGCTTAAGCGTACAGAGAATTGTGGCTTTGTATTTACTTTAAGAACTGTATGCAAGTTCCTGTTAAATAGCTTAAACCCAAATCTATTGATGGATGCTGATTGAATATCTTATTAAGGGACAAAAGAGTTTTAGGTGACGTCAAAGAAACAGGGGGTTGTAAAAAAATGTGAAATTTAGTCTTGGTCATGTGATATTTGAGAGAGAACCTGTAGTATGGGTTTCCCACCACACTGAACACAATCTAGGCTGCACAGCAAGGGAAGAGGTTTAGAAGGGTAAGAAAAAAAGAAAAGAGGGATATTACAATTAGCACTATTTAGTAAGGAGCAGATTTTAAGCAAAGGTGCTCATTAGTCAGTCAGGCAATTATTTCATGAATGATCTGTACATTTGTTTTTGTCGATATTCGTTTGATATGATTCAACCATCTTGATGTTTCAAAAGTGAATTAAAAAGCACTATTCCATCACCATGTATATGTGAGTCTATCAGTATTATTTTTAGAGATATTTTTTAATCACAAAAGGATAATATGTTTATTTGTAAATTGGGTGTTTTATGCCTTTCCATACATAAATGTCCCAAGTGTACAAACATGGTTTATTATTCTGAAAAATACTTTAAGATTTCCTCATGTTTAATTGTTTTAGCATTGTAAGGATAAAGATTTACACTTATTTGCTGTTTGCAGCTTTAGTGAAAGATGAATACATTTTTGAGATTTCAAAAAACAGGATGCTCTTGTTATAAATCATAAGATTTCCTAGAACAAGTGCTAGTGCCATAATTTGAAAATGGGAACATGGCTTTTTAATGCCAAATATAATGCCAAGTATGAATAATATTAATTTTGTGTGTTATAGTTGCTTGTGTTTGTGTCATTGTTCTTATCTTGATCAATTGTCCCAAGTGTACGAAATATATCCACATTATGCACCATTTTTAACAAGCAATATCTGAAGCAACTTTTGACATACATTGACAAAACTTGGTCTTTCTTTTAGGAATATCATAAATTCTAGTAAACATTGAGTTTTTTAATCCTTCTCCACTCCAGACAAACATAAACAAAACTTTTAGAGGTACACATTTAATAAAAGTAGGTAAAAAAAGTTAAAAATCTTAATTTTTCAATTTTGTTTATAGCTATGCAATGTTTTTTGGCATTGCAAGCTTTGAATATTACCTATTTTTATTTGAAATAGTGAAAAAACACTGATTGAATGATTTATTTGGTTCCAATGAGGTACCAAATACTGTCATTTTTTTCACAAAAATTAACTAAATGTTTAAAGCAAAGCCTTATTTGTGAATTTATGTTTGCACTTATCATCACGGCCCTAGTAATTTATCAAATTTGAACCATTTTCTTTCATGATGCAAACAAAGATTTTGTCCTATTTTAGCATCTAAAATTCATCAAAAAAATAATTTTTTGCTTCATTATTTTTGAACACACCCAGCTTTGCATCAACAGTAAGAAACTGAATGTGAATAGCAAAATCACTCATTTTGAATACTTTGTTTTGTTTTACTACCTTGTTTAGCCATGAGAATCAGAGAAGTACCAATACAAAGAAAGGAGTCCTATAATCAAGGGTTTTGTTTTCCCTGTAAACCCTTTTTTGTTGGTTTTCTCCAAAAAGGGATTAGACCTACTGGGTTGAGAGTGAATCACTCTTTTGATGCTCAAAGTAGGGAGTGATCACTCTTTTACCCTAAAAATTATCTGGAGCTCTGCCAATCGATGTAAAATAAATGCGTTCAAAGGAACGCCTGAAGAAAAATCTATAAAAATATGAATTATAAAACTGGAATGCACTTCAGTTTATTTCATCTGGTTGGTGAAATTTCCCGATCTGGCAATACTGCCTTTAGAATCAGGTAATGTTGCCAAATCAGGCAATATGGGAAAAAAAGAGCAAAAAGTCAAATTGCTGTGAAATGTTTTGGTGTTGAGTAACCAAAGTTTTTAGGCATATGGATTAGATCTCTGGTGACGGTCTGGTCACACATTCCAAAAGAAATTTCCTTTCAAAATGGTCTATCTTCATGTGCCCAGACTCTTTTCAGTTACATTAGAAAGAATAGGAAATTAAATAAAAGAACAAAAACCTTACATTTCCTAGTATTTATCAGCGTAAACTGTTTTCATCCTATCTATCTATCTCGGTATACTGCTGCACACCCTCACGGGTAACTTTGAGCAGTTGCGCGTCTGTGCCTAAGTTAAAAGAGTAAGAAAAAGTTAAGAACTAAAAGATGATGATGATGAATGACAAATTAATTGGTTAAAAGACGGGTGAAAAGATAAAATGATAAAAACACAGCGGCAGTGCTTAAGGTCTTGGGTGAGGGATGGTGCTGACAGAGGACCTGAAATGGTTCAGGTCCCCTGCCAGCACAACATCTGGTGGCAGCGCATTCCATTGCACAATGGTGATAGGGAAAAAAGAATATTTGTATGCGTCTACTCTGGTGTGAACCTGTCTGAAATTGTAGGAGTGGCCGTACCTAGATGTTCTGGGGTTTCTGTGGATGTATTCGGGCATGGGGACAGCGACGAGGCCATGAACAATGCGATAGAACATGCTAAGACGGGCATGTGATCGTCGCTGTTCAAGTGTTTGCCAACCTAACCGCTCCAGCATGGATGTGACACTGGAGTGTCTCGAATAATCATCCAAGGCCCAGCGTGCAGCACGACGTTGTACCATTTCGACTTTGTCGATGTTGGACCTTGTATGAGGATCCCAGACACTGCCTGCATACTCCAATTAGGGACGAACCAGGGTCTTGTACGTGGATGCTCTTATTTTCGGAGACTTTGTCTTGATATTCCGTTTTAAGAAGCCAAGGGTTCGATTTGCGGTAGAGGTTACACGATCGACATGGGTGTTCCATGACAAATTGCTGGCAATATCCACTCCAAGATACCGAGCACTACTGACGGTCTCTAATGTCTGTCCATGTAGGGTGTATGTCGTCGGTATGGGGATCTTGGCCTTAGTGACCTGGATTACTTGGCACTTGGAGGGGTTGAAGCTCATGTCCCACTGTCTGGACCATTCCTGTAATCGGTCGAGGTCAGTTTGTAATGTCTGATTGTCTTTGTCTTTGTCAGTGATTGTCAGGTAGGCTGCTGTGTCGTCAGCAAACAGTCTCACCTGGGACGTTATGCTGTCTGGTAGGTCATTGACATATACCAGAAACAGGATCGGTCCGAGGACCGATCCCTGGGCTCGGACCGATCCCTGGGGTACCCCAGATGTAACTGGTATAATATCAGAGCTCTCCCCATCAAGTACCACTGTCTGTGTCCGACCGCCAAGAAATGCTCGGATCCAGGAGAGGACAGGACCCTGGACACCATATGCATGTAATTTATACAACAGCTTCTCATGGGACACCATGTCGAAGGCTTTGCTGAAATCCAAGAGGATTAGGTCGGTCTGCTTACCTTGGCTGGCTGCTCTGGCAAGGTCCTCTACAAGCATTATAAGTTGGGTCTCTGTGGATCTCTTTTCCCTAAAACCATGTTGTAGGTCGTACAAAATATTGTTTCTGTCTAGGAACCTGACAAGATTGGACGCAACTATGTGCTCCATAAGTTTGCACACTATACAAGTGAGAGATATTGGGCGGTAGTTAGCCGCGATTGACTTATCTCCCTTCTTGTACAGCGGAGCCACATTAGCCGTCGTCCAATCCTCAGGCACCTGGCCGGTTTCTAGGGAGACAGAGAAAATTACCTGGAGGATGGGAGCTATCTGCTCATGCAGTTCTTTCAAAACCTAGGGCTTAATCTTGTCGGGTCCAGCAGCTTTGTCCGGTTTGAGATTTCTTAGAAGCTTACCAATGCCATTTGTAGAGATTTTGAGATTAAGCAGGATGTCTTCCTTAGGATCATTGTCTGTCTGTTGTACGTCTGTCTTGTCGTTTACTTTCATCTGGCATAATTGTGCTAAACTGAGAGGTGATTTTGGGGTGAAGACTGATTGGAATTGCTTATTCAAGACATTTGCCTTTTCTTTTGTATCCGATACCAAGTTTCCATTTGACAGGAGGGGAGCAATTCCTTGATTATCTCGTCTAGAATGTTTCAGATAGGAGAACAGTTTTTTGGAGTTAACCGATTTAGACGAGGATATGTTTTCTTGACCTGCACCAATTATGCCATCTAAATATTGTTCATGGGCCAGTTTTATCTTTTTCCTGCAGGCATGCCTAGTCCTAAGATATTTATTCCTGTCATTATGATTTTTTGACCTTTTTTGCCTGCAGTATTGCTTATTACGTCGTCTTGCTGTACGTCTAATGTCCTGTGTAATCCAAGGAAGAGAAGATTTACCTTTTACTAATTTCGTTGGAATGCAGTCCTTCATGTAGCTTTCTAAGGTTGATGTAAACTCCTTCCAAAGGGTCTGTACTGGTTTCTTAGCGGAACTGGTTAGGAATGTGTTCTTAAAAGATTCCATCTTTTCCCTCAACAGGTCCCAGTTCGCCTTCTTGTAAATAAATACTTCTCTGGGCTTTTTTATAGAAAGTTTTGGTTTTAGATAAGCTTCGATGCAGACTGCTTCATGGTCGCTGAGGCCGGGCATTGTATAGACATTGTTAATGAGTGTATCGTTTGACGTCAGGAAAAGATCCAAGACGTTTTCTCCTCTGGTAGGTTGGGACACCATCTGGACTAGATTAAAATCTTCCAAAATACTCACGAACTTTTCATAAATTTGCCGGTGTGGACAGTTGCGGTCAATATGCGGGTTATTATCACTCCACTGCATTTTGGGAAAATTGAAGTCCCCTGCAACCCAAACTGTTCCTTTTTTCTGTGAGACCATCTCCAAGGATTTCCTGAATTCGTCGAGGCTGTTTTCGTCATGCTCATGCGGCCTGTAATATGCTGCTATGAGGCTGCGACCCCACCACCTCCAATTTCACCCAAGTGATCTCACACTTGGTTGTAAATTGGGGTTGATGGGCACAGACTAGCGGGTCACTGACCATGACGAAAACTCCCCCACTCCTCTTACCTTTGGAATTTCTATCTTCACGGTGCAGTGTGAAACCTTCAGGCAGGAATTCACTTGTAAGAATCTCTGGAGATAGCCATGTCTCAGTACCAATAAGAATGTCCGGTTTTTCAATGTCTACAAAGGCTTTGAATGAGCCTACTTTGTTCACGATTGATCTAAAATTTACATTGAAGACTCTTACCTTTGGTATAGCATTTTTCTTACTTTTCGGTTTTTTAGGGGTGGAAGTATGGACATGATCTGATTCATCACCACATGTTCTGGAAGTTTCAGAAGAGGTACTGGTAAGCAAAGATGTCTCAGACTCAAAGAAGGTAGAGGACAAGTTTGGTAGACCGCACTGTAGGCAAGACCAAGAGTAGCTCTCATGTCGTGCAAATACTTGATAGGGTGTTTTGGACATACCTATACATACCCTGTGGTGCCAAGTGTCACATCCATCGCACTGGATTCCATCAGTCTTATATGTAACCCCCCTCCCACAAGTCCCGCGTGGATACTTTGGGGGCCTAGGTCCGGGGTTTAACTCCACATCATTAGATAGGGCAAGTAGGAGAAAGCTGATATAAGCACATGACTTTCTGACAGGCTTACAATTGGGTGAAAGGTATCGGGAGAGTTTCATAACCATAATTTGGTGTTTGGTTTGTGGGGTCTGGCATGAAGAAAATATCCCAAGTGGGTCAACACTGAAGTCCCAGGTGTCATTGTTCTTACAGGGAACCTGTAGTGCTTTGGCAACTGATGAAATTGCTACCAAGCAAAACAAGATACCAGCCAACATCCTCCAGTCTCAGTCAGATCACAGGCATGGCAGAGGACTTCAGACTCAGTCAGTGATTCAATAATAATTAAGTTATCACTGATTGTCACTACGTGAAATTTACATCTAAGTCATGATAGAATACTGTCTTAGTGGATGTATTGTTGTAATTTACCTGTATTATCTCTAGTTTGCTAGAAAAATACCTGAGTGTCTACATTCTTAGATATGAAGGAGACATGTACAATTTCCAAGATGGCCGACAATGTTTATGTAGTGGTGGATAGTTTCTACTCTTATAACTATTTGATTATTTAGATATTTACAAAAATCTTTGGATGCAACTGCCTCGCAGATGTTTAGAAAGCAAAGTAATAACAAATTTGTTTGCAATAAGCACTGCAACTATTGTTTTTAAAGAAGAAAGCAGGAGCTAGCGAAAGTATGGCGGCACGACGTTGCGCATGCGTATTCCTTCTACTGTAAAAGGGTAAAAAACACAGTTTTCACTCCCTTGCCTTTAAACAGACATGCCATAATTTTTCCAGTGGAATCCGGGACATTGGATGAACAATTTCCGGGATTTGCGATGTTTTTCCGGGACTCATCCCCCTCCATCCAGTCGCGCCCGAACCCATACACCATACAGATATTACAATTTATTAACATCATACAACAAACTGCCACCGTCTTCTCAGCCACGCCAATTAAACCGTTACCGTGTCATAGTCTTTCGACCACACTGTTATCTGGGTAATTAATAGTCCGATTATCGATTTGTGTCTATCAATTAAGGGTCAGCGTGTATGTTATTAACAGCTGCTGTCAAATAAACACTCAATTAGCATAACTTTGGAAAGTTAACCTTTCACTTGAAATTTTTCTACACTTATATATATATATAGTGCATGATCAGGAATGGAAGATTTCCGGGACATTTGATTTATGTACGGGATGTCTGGGTGTCTTTCTAACATCACAGGATTCCCACGTGTAGCAACTATATTTGGAAACACTTTTCTCATGACTTTTTCATGCAGTCCTGTAACCACATTAATTAATATCTTATTTTTGTACCATAGTTAAACCCTTTTGAATTCAAATGTGCGAATATTATTCCGACAGTTAACTCTATCCCAAACAAATGATTGGATTTTGTTATACACAGTAGTAAAATTTAATAAAACACAAGGTATTTTTTCATTCTGTAATAGAACATAGGCTTTAGCAGCCCAAAGCATTCAGTTTATGTAGTTTGCGGGAATCTATCTAGATCTATGCAATGACTACCCCTAAGCGATATTGATTATTTTTATGATGGGTAGATATTGCGCATATTGTACTATTTTATTATGGCGTTATGTTTAATGATGACAAACAACTAACTGCACCATTTTCTACATTGAATCCATCTCATTCTGGAGTCTACTGAAATAAAAGTAAAATTTGCGCCACGAAAGAAGAAAGAGCGGGAAGGGGGGTATGAGCTAGTGTGCGACGGCGGGGTGGGGATGGGGGTGTGGTGTCAACGGAAATGGAGGTAGGATAAGTCCTGGAAAAACATCACAAATCCCAGAAATTGTTCACCCAATGTCCCGGCTTCCATCGAAAAATTTATGGCATGTCTGCTTCATATCATGTGAAATGGTTAGTTCCTTGAATCTATTGACTCCTGATTATTACATGTGGTGTACCCTCTATTTCAGGCTGGTATTATTGAAGGTACTATTGTAATGACATTGGTTGGAATTATCAGGTAAGGAAAATATTTTACCATCCAGGTCATATCTGTACAGTGTAGTGTAGGCTTTAATTATCCCATTATCAGATGGCAAAATTTTAGACTTGTCCAAATTCAAAGATGACATTGACTGGCAGACGACAAATTCTACATTTTCTTTTTTGTTTTTTTTAGTAGAAAACACTGTGGGAAATGAAAAAAATGCTTGTCACAAGCAATTTCTCTACTTTCCTCAATTTTTTCCAAAGCCTTTATCTTGTAGAGCATCAAATGGCGTCACTGTGTGGTTATTGAATAAAGAAGAGTGTTCAGGGTTCTTTCTGGTGGCAAAAAGATTATTGACATAACTTTTGCCATTTGAAATAAAAAGGGGGCCAATCTGAATACTTTAGGACCATATTTGAGGACTTTGGATATGTATATTGGTGGGATGTCACAACTAAGGTCTGTATAGGAAAGAGGGGTTGGCAGTATACACAGATAGAAGCTTTCTCAATGGAGACATCAATAACAAGCCTTGTAAATGGAAAACCTTTTTAAGTATAAGTAATTATTTCTTCTATTACCGCAATGTTAAATATCAAAGAATCTTTTATATTGTACAAACATAATTGAAGTATATTAATGTTCGTGACATCAAGATGTTGTAACATTGTCAATAGATACTATCCCTTTTCTACCAAAATCTTGCAACTAAAGATTGGTTTAAGCTGTAGTTACCAGGTTTTGGAAGAAAAGCAGTGATATGCTGTATTGATTCCTTGCATTCAAGTGTGCAGATGAACCCTTTCATAAATAACCATTTTGAAATGGTCCATATTGAAAAGAATTGCAGATAACAAAGCGAGTAGGAAATGTATATATGTCATTATGATAGCATTGAAATTGGAACAATTTTGAAAAATCAGAGGTGGGAAAGAATAAATTTTGTTTTTAGTAACCAGTTGATAAAAAGATATTCAGTACCTCATCCCTCCCACCTATGGAAAGTTCTTTGTTGGTTATGATATGGTAACAGATTGTGACTGGGTGTAATGATATGCAAGTATTGGTTATTTAACAAACAACATCAGGGTTTGATGGCCATTAACCCTTTCCTACAAGGCAAAAATTAGACTTTTCCACTTTGCAATGAGGTGCATACAACAAAATAGATATTACTAAAGATGGAATATACAATATAACAGAGAAAATATTGATAAAATATTGAGGCAAAAGAGTAAAATGCTGGTTATCAGCATAAATTATAGGCTATGGTCATATTTCAATGTCATCTTTTATTGAAGTTAATGAGAGCACACTTTATATGTTTTCATAACCACCTCTGTTTTCCATTTCTAGTGTCAAGGCAATGTTACTACTGATAGGTTGTAAGTACAGAATATTAGAGAAACACAAGCCACCTACCAAAAAGTCGACGGAGACCACAAATGGTGGACCTGCTTTGCAGTTTGAGAACACACAAGACACCCAGAGTCTGATAGAGGGGGAGGAGAAAAATGTTGTTGATATGGAAATTGAACCAACTATCAAAGTGAGTGTCAATAATTTATCCTTTTTCCACACAACATGGTGGAGATTGTGCATCATTGGATGGATAACGGCTATGGACAAAAATAATCTTGATTCTGGTCAAGTATTTTGCAATAACTCTTTTATTTCTGCCTTAATTTTCAAAAGATTTGTTAAATGTACCCCGCCTTACCGATCTCTTTTCTGAGATATATTAATAATTTGTGGAATCATTTTACTTTTTCCAAAAATTGATCCCAACCGACTAGAAAATGAATTGATAACAACTACGGTCAAATTAACCAAGCTTCAGGTAAGAAATTATGAAATAACTTTCTTATTTATGAGTCAATTTTCAAGCAGTTTGTTGCATGTACCCTGTCCTACTAAGCTCTTTCCTGTATGACTTTTGAATTTTTAGCTCACCTGAGCACGAAGTGCTCGAGGTGAGCTATTGTGATCGCTTTTTGTCCGTCGTCCATCCGTCTGTCCGTCTGTCCGTCTGTCCATCTGTCCGTCTGTCCACAATTTGGTGTTTACACTCTAGCATCCACAAATATTAGTCAATCTTGACCAAACTTTGTCAAAACAAGTATGGTCATAAGTTCTCGGATGAGTTCGATTATGGGCCAGATCGGACCAGAAAGTGTGGAGTTATCTGCCCCTGAATGACGAAAAATGCTGTTTTTAACTTTGTTTACACTCTAGCATCTACAATTATTGCCCAATCAATACAAAACTTGGATATAATATTGGAGACTATAGGATCTTGGATGAGTTCGATTTTCAGTCAGATCAGGCGAAAAAGTCAAAAGTTATGTGCCCTTGAATTTGTCAAAATTGCCGTTTTCGACCGTTTTCGACCTTGTTTACACTCTAGAATCTACAATTATTGACCAATCAAGACGAATCTTGAACACAATGTTGGAGACCATAAGATCTCGGGTGAGTTTAATTTTTAGTCTGATCTGAACAGAAAGTCCAGAGTTACTTGACCTTGAATTTGACAAAATTGCGATTTTCGGCTGGTTTCGACTTTGTTAACACTCTAGAATCTACAATTATTAATCAAAATCAATACAAAACTTGGCCACAATGTTGGGGACCATAAGATCTCGAATGAGTTTGATTTTCAGTCTGATCTGAACAGAAAGTCCAAAGTTACATGCCCTTGAATTTGATGAAATTGCCATTTTCGGAGAAAGTCGAGAGTTATGTGCCCTTGAATTTGACAAAATTGTCGTTTTTGACTGTTTTCGACCTTGTTTACACTCTAGAATCTACAATTATTGACCAATCAAGACAAATCTTGGACACAATGTTTTAGACCATAAGATCTTGGATGAGTGTGATTTTCAGTGTGATCTGACAAAAAAGACTAGAGTTATGTGCCCTTGAATTTGATAAAATTGTCATTTTCGGCTGTTTTCGACATTGTTTATACTCTAGAATCTACATTTATTAATCAATCAAGACAAAACTTGGACACAATGTTGGAGATCATAAGATCTCAGATGAGTTGAATTTTCAATCTGATAAGACAAGAAAGTCGAGACTAATGTGCCCTTGAATTTGACAAAATTGTCGTTTTTGACTGTTTTCGACCTTGTTTACACTCTAGAATTTTCAATTATTGACCAATCAAGACAAATCTTGGACAAAATCTTTGAGACCATAAGATCTTGGATAAGTTTGATTTTCAGTGTGATCTGACCAGAAAGAAGAGAGTTACGTGCCCTTGAATTTGACAAAATTGTCGTTTTTGACTGTTTTCGACCTTTTTTACACTCTAGAATCTACAATTATTGACCAATCAAGACAAATCTTGGACACAATATTTGAGACCATAAGATTTCGGATGAGTTCGATTTTCAGTGTGATCTGACAATAAAGACAAGAGTTATGTGCCCTTGAATTTGATAAAATTGTCATTTTCGGCTGTTTTCGACATTGTTTACACTCTAGAATCTACATTTATCAATCAATCAAGACAAAACTTGGACATAATGTTAGAGATCATAAGATCTCAGACGACTAGAATTTTCAATCTGATAAGACAAGAAAGTCGAGACTTATGTGCCCTTGAATTTGACAAAATTGTCGTTTTTGACTGTTTTCAACCTTTTTTACACTCTAGAATTTTCAATTATTGTCCAATCAAGACAAATCTTGGACACAATGTTTGAGACCATAAGATTTCGGATGAGTTCGATTTTCAGTGTGATCTGACATTAAAGACAAGAGTTATGTGCCCTTGAATTTGATAAAATTGTCATTTTCGGCTGTTTTCGACATTGTTTACACTCTAGAATCTACATTTATCAATCAATCAAGACAAAACTTGGACATAATGTTAGAGATCATAAGATCTCAGACGACTAGAATTTTCAATCTGATAAGATAAGAAAGTCGAGACTTATGTGCCCTTGAATTTGACAAAATTGTCGTTTTTGACTGTTTTCAACCTTTTTTACACTCTAGAATTTTCAATTATTGTCCAATCAAGACAAATCTTGGACACAATGTTTGAGAGGATAAGATTTCGGATGAGTTTGATTTTTAGTGTGATCTGACCAGAAAGACGAGAGTTATGTGCCCTTGAATTTGATAAAATTATCATTTTCGGCTGTTTTTGACCTTGTTTACACTCTAGAATCTACAATTATCAATTAATCAAGACAAAACTTGGACACAATGTTTGGGACCATAATATGTCGGATGAGTTTGATTTTCAGTCTGATCCGATCAGAAAGTTGAGAGTTATGTGCCCTTGAATTTAACAAAATAGCCGTTTCTGGCTGTTTTTCGATCTTGAATCTTCAATTATTGACCAATCAAGACAAATCTTGGACACTATGTTGGAGACCATAATATCTTGGATGAGGTAGATTTTCAGTCTGATGTGATCAGAAAGTCGAGAATTGTGTGCCCTTGAATTTGAAAAAAATACCGTCTTTGGCTGTTTTCGACCTTGTTTATACTCTAGAATCTGTGATTATTTATCAATCAAGAAAAACCTGGACACAATGTTTGGCACCATAAGATCTCAGATGAGTTTGATTTTCACAAAGTTATTGACTATAAGTTAGTTTTCAGTCTTATAGTCATAAATGTTTATTGAATTGAACAAAAGTGTTGCTCATATCATTTTGGTTCAGGTGAGCGATATAGGACCATCATGGTCCTCTTGTTTTCTTTTTTTCTGGTTGGTTAGGATAGATTTTTGCAAAAATTACAAGAAGAATTCAAGTCAGGCATACATCAGAGGAAAGAGCTCAGTAAGTCGGGATACATGCAAAAAACGTTTGAAAATTGATGGAGAAAAAAGAAAGTCATTGCAAAATGTCTTACCTAAAGCAAGGCAAAATTGTCCATAGTATCCATAACCAGTTGTACTTGGCCAAACAAATGTCTCTAACCGCATTTTTAGCTCACCTGAGCACGAAGTGCTCAAGGTGAGCTATTGTGGTCACTCAATGTCCGTCCGTCCGTCTGTCCGGCTGTCAACAATTTGGTGTTAACACTCTAGCATCCACAAAAGTTGGCCAATCTTGATCAAACTTGGTCAAAGCAAGTATGGTCATAAGTTCTCGGATGAGTTCGATTATGGGCCTGATCGGACGTGGAAGTCTGGAGTTATTTGCCCTTGAACGTAAAAATAGCTAGTTTTGACTTTGTTTACACTCTAGAATCTACAATTATTGATCAATCAAGACAAAACTTGAACATAATGTTGGAGACTAAAAAACCTTGCATGAGTTTGATTTTCAGTCTGATCTTATCAAAAAGACTAGAGTTATATGCCCTTGAATTCGACAAAATTGCCATTTTCGGCAGTTGTCAACCCTGTTTACACTCTAGAATCTACAATTATTGACCAATCAATACCAATTTTGAGCACAATGTTGGAGACCATAATATCTTGGATGACTTTAATTTTCAGTCTGATCTGAACAGAAAGTCCAGAGTTACTTGACCTTGAATTTGACAAAATTGCGATTTTCGGCTGGTTTCGACTTTGTTAACACTCTAGAATCTACAATTATTAATCAAAATCAATACAAAACTTGGCCACAATGTTGGGGACCATAAGATCTCGAATGAGTTTGATTTTCAGTCTGATCTGAACAGAAAGTCCAAAGTTACATGCCCTTGAATTTGATGAAATTGCCATTTTCGGATGGTTTCGACCTTGTTAACACTCTAGAATCTACAATTATAAATCAATCATGACAAAACATGGACACAATGTTTTGGGTCATAAGATCTCAGATCAGTTTGATTTTCAGTCTGATCTGAACAGAAAGTTGAGAGTTATGTGCCCTTGAATTTGACAAAATTGCCGTTTTTGACTGTTTTCGACTTTGTTTACACTCTAGAATCTACAATTATTGACCATTCAAGATCAATTTTGGACATAATGTTGGAGACCATAATATAACGAATGAGTCTGATTTTCAGTCTGATCTGATCAGAAAGTCCAGAGTTATGTGCCCTCGAATTTGATAAAATTGTCATTTTTGGCTGTTTTCGACCTTGTTTACAATCTAGAATCTACAATTATTAATCAATAAAGACAAAACTTGGACACAATGTATGGGACCATAAGATCTCAAATGAGTTCGATTTTCAGTCTGACATGATCAGGAAGTCGAGAGTTATGTGCCCTTGAATTTGAAAAAAAACTGCTGTTTTCGCCTGCTTTTGACCTTGTTTATAATCTAAAATCTACAATTATTTATCAATCAAGACAAAACTTGGATAGCAATGTTCACAGTTGGGCACCATAAGATCTCGTATTAGTTGGATTTTCACACATTATTGACCATGAGCTCGTTCTCAGACTTAAAGTCATAAATATTAATCGAATTGAACAAAAGTGTTGCTCATATCATTTTGGTTCAGGTGAGCGATATAGGACCATCATGGTCCTCTTGTATTGTTGTATGGCTGTTTATTGATTAAGATACACATTAATGTGTTTAGCACTTCTGCACAAGGGATTATCCAAATGTATTTTGACATCATGCAAGAAATTTTAAGTTACTGAGCTAATTAAGAATAATTTTATGTAATGTGGCTTTTGATGTCATGACTCATGAGCTGCACTGTTATTTGTCACATCTGTATAAAAGACAATGTAGAAGCTTTAATTTTGGTTCACTCTTAAAATTTTTGAGAATTTTTTGACAAATAGTCACATAACAGTGACAAATCCTCCTCTTCATGCAGAAATTCAATCAAAATTGTGTAATACTAGAAAAATAAACCTCCCTATCTATATATTCAACCCCCCTCCCCGGAAATCCAGGATCTGCAGCAGCTTAATATCATTCCAGACATTTGTGTGATTTGATTTTTATGCCCCCATATCAAGAGATTGGGGGCATAATTGTTTTAATTGTGTCTGTCTGTCTGTTCGTCTGTTTGTCTACATGACAGGTCAGAAAATTGAACATTTGCCTTTTCTCCAAAAGTATTTGACATACAAAGCTCAAATTTGGTATTTAACTTTCTTTCAATGATATCTATCTGTTCCATGCAATATGACCTTCTTCAAGGTCATCTGTTAACCCTTTACACAAAAACTTTAACATTTTACAAATATGGCCATTTCTGGGGCATTTGTGTTTCATAAACACACCTTGTAAACTGTAAAATTCATGCATTGTGTTCAAAACCTTTATGATTACCCCTTGTACCTAGGACAATGCCATAGCTGGTTCATTTTTATGTAGGGTTTGCATGGGTTGCCATCTGTATTTAGCAAGTTGTGTCAGGATCGATGCCTGAAATCTGTAAGACCTCTACAATTTATGAATACTTTTTAATCTGTTCACAAAGACATACCGCACATACAGTATAAGTACACCCAGTACAATACTAACTGGCACATATTGTAATGACATCATCTGTTAAGTACTTACAGTACTCATTTAACCCTTTCCCAAACAAGACCTGGTTTTGATGTCCCAAATAAATATGGCTTTGGAAAACATTTAGACAAAAGAAGAAACTTCTGATAACCAGCAGTTTCTTCTTTTGCCTCGATATTTTCTGCACTGTATTATACACAAATTCTGTCTTAAATAACATCTATTTTGTCGTCTGCAGCAGCTTTCAAATTGGAACAGTCCAAAATTGTGCTGTTTGGTAATGGGTTAAGTAATTACAGTACTCATTGAACACACTTTATTTACAGACAAGTTATTTACAGACACTAATAAACTTTGTATCAGATATATACCAATGGAACAAAGAAGTTTGTAATACAATGCAAACTCTGAACACTAAGCTATGTGTTCCCAAGTCGTGTACACACAGTCCTTTTAGCACTAAGCCCCTATCTTCTAGAGTTGAGTTTATTGGGGTTTTACGCTGTTTTCAACTGCCAGGGTCATATCGCAGTGGCTGAAGCACCTAACCATGGAATCCTGTTGTTTCTCAAACCAGTACTACCACAACACCCTTACCGGGTCTCTAGCTGCACGCCATATCTTCTAGATGTTCCAAATCCCATTAGATGTCCACAGAAAGAATTTCAGATTTTTCCAGCTTTCAATTTTAACTTGTTACCAATTCTGTACATGTAAAAGGGTATTCTCTTATAAATAGACCCTCTCTACTATACAATCATGCTTACTCTTGCAGTGAAATAACAAGAGTTGTCCGTGGACAAAGTAGCTCGCCTATACGAGAGCTTGTCACAAAAACAGCTAATTTTTAGCGAGCCAGGACTTTATGTCCGGGGAGCTAATGTCACAGCCTTAATGTCAGCGTCGCGTCCCATCCCGTCTTCACTTGAAAAACTTTAACCTGGTCTATATCTCAGGCACTATTAGAGATACAGCCTTGATATTTCTTACATGGGTACATCTCGACAAGGCTCTATCTATAATAGTGAATGAGATATAGGCCAGGTTAAAAATTTTTAAAAGTAGATCAAACTCCAAGGTCAAGGTCACTAGGTCACTGGTCATGGTCACAAATGAACGGTCTTGTCGAGAGCTATCTATGTGTGAAATATCAAGGCTGTATCTGTAATAGTGCCTGAGATATAGACCAGGTTAAAGTTTTTCAAGTGAAGACAGGACGGGACGCGACGCCGACGCCGACACTAGGGCTGTGACATTAGCTCCCCGAACATAAAGTCCTGGCTCGCTGATAAAAATCAAAGTCATGACAAGTTGTTCTGTGTGAGAATTGCTTAATTGAATGGTTGAGGTGTGGAAAGTCTATTGTGTATACTATCAGCAACATGTCTTCATTTCTGTACAAAACAATTATTTTACTAAAGGGAATTCAAGAAGACACTTGCTCCAAGAAATGCACCACACAATAAATCTTTGGTTTATCAAGAGGTGCATAATTCATGTGACTGTGTGAAACCATATTTTGAAGAGTTCAGTTAATATTTCAGGGAGCAAAAATGAAGAAGAAAAGGACAAGACACCCTTCTGTAAATGATTAGGTTTAGATTTTCACCCAATCTTTTGTCTTTTAATTAGCTTACCTGAGGGCTTTGTGTTCTCCAAATGGCAAAATGTAGACCATTCCAATTGACCAAACGCCGACTGTCAATCAAAAACATCGATTAGCCAATGGACGATCAGAAAAATTTCATGCCCCAATTGTTCTTCGTTGCATGTGTTATTGTATCGATTTATCAACTGACTATCAAAACAATCGACATGCCAATGGCAAAGAATTTTGTGCTAACAATAGACTAGTTTTACCGTTATGTTTTAATAAACCATCTGTATTGTTATACAATCTCGTAACTATGGCTTGAATAAAGCCGTAGTTACGAGCTTTTATAACAACGCCTACGAAAATACTATTTTGTTTGTCCGAATTTACGTCAAGATGAACTGGATAAAATCGTTCCCTATTAACGATCACATCCCCATTGTTTGTCTTAAATTATATTTTGGGCGGAGCGATCTGTCGATTGGCGTTTGGTCAATTCTTAATCTGCTGCAGATGGCAAATCTGATTTTGATAGAATTGTATTATGTGTACAACATATCACAGAATATATTGATGCAAAGGAGAATTGGCTGATTAATCCTCACCCAGATCATGACACTTTTTAGCTCACCTGAGCACGAAGTGCGCGAGGTGAGTTATTGTGGTCACTTTTTGTCCGGCGTCCGTCCGTCAACATTTGGGGTGTTTACACTCTAGCATCCACAAAAGTTACTCAATCTTGATCAAACTTGGCCAAAACAAGTACGACCATAAGTTCTTGAACAAGTTCGATTATGGGCCTGATCGGACCAGAAAGTGCGGAGTTATCTGCCCTTGAATGTCAAAAAATGCTGTTTTTAAGTTTGTTTACACTCTAGCATCTACAATTATTGATCAATCAAGACAAAACTTGGACATTATGTTGGAGACCATAAGATCTTGGATGAGGTTAATTTTCAGTCTGATCTGACCAGAAAGATGAGAGTTATGTGCCCTTGAATTGGGCAAAATTGCCACTTTTTTGCTGTATTCAAAAAAGAGTTAATCTAAGGGAAGGAACTCTGACACTACTTTACTTCAGTATAAGTAGAGTTATCTAGTTTGATAGAGGATATAAATAGATTCTAAGGGAAGGAACTCTGACACTACTTTACTTCAGTATAAGTAGAGTTATCTAGTTTGATAGAGGATATAAATAGATTTACACTCTTATTAACCCATTACCAAACAACAAAATTTTAGCCTAGTCCAAAATCATAGGTGTTGCAGACGACAAGTTCCATTGAACAAAATTTAAAATTTTTTGGTCTTTCTTGGTAGAAAACATTGTGGGTAATGAAGAAATTGTTTGTCACAATGTTTTCAAAAGCCTTTATTTTGTGGGGCATCCAAAAGCGCCAATGTGTGGGAAAGGGTCAATCAAGACAAAACTTGGACACAATGTTGGGGACTTTAAGATCTCAGATGAGTTTGATTTTCAGTCTGATCTGACAAGAATGTTGAGAGTTATGTGCCCTTGAATTTGACAAAATTGCCATTTTTCGGCTGGTTTCGACCTTGTTTACATTCTAGAATCTACAATTATTGATCAATCTGTACAAAACTTGGACACAATGTTGGGAACCATAAGATCTCATATGAGATCGATTTTCAGTCTGATCTGATCAGAAAGTCGAGCGTTTTGTGCCCTTGAAATTGACAAAATTGTTGTTTTCGGCTGTTTTCGACCTTGTTTATACTCTAGAATCTACAATTATTAATCAATCAAGACAAAACTTGAATACAATCAGGGCTACAGATAAGTGGAGGTGAAGACATACTAACATTGTTTTTTCGAATTCAAATCCTATGTTGTGGGTACTCATTTGAATCGTCTCGACGAGACGATACAAATGAGTACATGTACCTACAACATAGGGTTGGATGATCACTGACAGCATTATTGCAGTTTGAAAAGTCACCACCCCCTCTTATCTGGAGCCCTGTACAATGTTTGGCACCATAATTTAGATCTTGGATGAGTTAGATTTTCAAAACCTTATTGACCATAAGTTCTTTTTCAGTCTTAAAGTAATAAATATTAATTGTGTTAAAAGTGTTGCTCATATCATTTAGGTTCAGGTGAGCGATATAGGACCATCATGGTCCTCTTGTTTGAAACATGTAAAAGAAAAGGATTGGGAAAACAAGCAGTTAAAAGAAGAAAATAATAATAGCCAGTATTTTCTCCAATTGCCTCAATAGTTTCTTTGTGAAAACCGTTTTTAAACGTACACAAATTTTATCTTTATCAACATCCACTTTTTCGTCATCAGTTGCTGTCAATTTAGACTACTTTGAATTTTTGTCATTGAGGACAGGGTTTGTTATAATGCTGCATTGCATACAATGGTTTTCTCATGTGGGAATTGGAGTATTTCTTAAAGTGGGAGGAATTCTGTTAATGCTTGAATTTTAACCCTTTCCCAAGTTATAGTAGAGAAACCCTTGATGGAAAAGAAGAAAGCCAACCTTTTCTTATTTTCTGTCAATGTTTTTCCATAGCTCAGTTTGTTGAAGAAATCAAAATGTGAAAGCTTATAGTTGGGAAAGGGTCAATGTTTTGCAGGAAAATGTAGTTTAGCACATAGATTTTTAGCTCGACTTTTCGAAGAAAATGAGAGCTTATACTGTCACCCGGGCGTCGGCGTTGGCGTTGCAACAAAGGTTAAAGTTTTTTCAAACATCAATAACTTCCATACTATCAAAGGGATTCAACCCAAACTTGGAATACTTATTTACCATCATACCCTCTACCTTACTACCAGGGCCCATGACCCTGGCTCCACTATATTTGGAGTTAGGCCCCCTTTATACTAAGCAACTTAGAAAGTTGAGCGCGCTGTCTTCGGACAGCTTTTGATGATTTTGTATTTGGTCCTTTAACCGGACCCTAATCCAGACAATGGCACTCTTATGGTGTACAATATTCCTTATAGAAATATCATCAGAAAATATTGAGGTAAAAAAAGAAAATGCTTGTAAGGTTCCAGCATTTTCTACTTTTACCTCAATATTTTCAATGCTTTAATGTGCATGAATGATATTTTCATCAACATTCATTTTGTCCTCCTTTTTTTTGGACATCAAAACCAGGGCTTGTTTGGGAATGGGTAAATATATGTATAAACATTTGAGGGAAATTTTGATTTTATAGTGAGAGTATCAGAAGATTATGAAATGAACCAATAGTAAAGTTCCAAATCAATACAAAAAAAATGAGCTAGGATCTGAAAAAGGTCCCTCAAGGCTTTTGTGCCCAACATGGTTCCAGATCAGCCTGCATATACATGCAGTCTGATCAGGAACCATGTTGGTCTCCACTAGCTTCTTTGTGACACTTAGCAGCTACAGGAGCAATATGGATGTCTGCCAGTCTCCACTTAGGCACTGATTGGTCTTGAAACATGGCTACCTAAAATGCTATAAGGGACCTTTTTCCAGATCCTGGCTCAAATAATTTGTACTCATTGAAATGATTTGTGGACTGTCAGGCTGCAGCTATGGGGCAGTTGGTAGCGCATCAGACTCAAAATCAATAGATCAAGGGTTTGATCCATGGCCAGGTAGAATATATCCTTTCTGCCAATTGTCTCCCAATTTGTAATGGTAAAGCTAAATGAGATGACCAGCTGGAGGCTCCGCAAGGATGTTGTGGTCGTACTGGCTAGAGAAATGACAGGAATTCATAGTAAACCCATCCCACACAGTGACTCCTTTTGATGCCCCCGAAAAAAAGGCTTTGGAAAACATTTGTGACAAGCAGTTTCTTCATTTTCCACACTGTTTTCTTCCAAAAAAGACAAATAAGTAAAATTTCTTTCACTTGAAACTGCTGACACCTTTGAACTTGGACAAGTCAAAAATTTTGCCATCTGGTAATGGGTTAATTGCTGATCTGACTGGAATACTGTTTGAAAGGTGCTGAAACTGCTAATCAATAAATTTTGTATTGTAATGGTTTTCCACTAGTGAATCTTGTTATCGAGTACCCACAGTCCATGTGATGAAACTTTAGTTTCTATTGTATAGAATTGTTTGTTTGACACATTTTCTTACTTAACCCTCTCCCAAACAAGACCTGGTTTTGACATCCCTAATAGAAAAGGATTGGGAAAACATTGAAACAAAAGAAGAAACTGCTGATATCCAGCAGTTTCTCCTTTTGTCTCAATATTTTCTATGCCATATTTTACACAAATCCTATCTTTAATAACATCCATTTCGTCTTTTGTGACAGTTTTTGAATTTGATCCTCTTAAAATTTTGCGGTTTGGGAAAGGGTTAATTTTTGCTGATGAGGGTATGCCAATGATAGGAATTAATTGATTATTCTACTACTTTCTTTTACCAGACACCAGCTGGACCCTCGGATACAGATCTGACATACGGAGATGTGGGTAAGTGGATTGTTCTTCCACTTAGTGGATAATAATGTGACACAACAACTTCAGAAAACAGTCTTCAGTAATTTTGTGGCCGCGGCCTTAGCGCAGTTGGTAGCGCATCTGCCTCTCATTCGAGAAGTCCCGGGTTCGATACCCGGCCGCGGCTAATACCCTTTCTGACAAAATTGTCACCCACCAATGGGTTTGAAATCCTTAACCTAAGTGGGTGAGCAGCTGGAGGCTCCGTAAGGTTGTTGTGGTAGTACTAGTTTGAGAAACAACAGGAATCCATGAGTAGGTGCTCCAGCCGCCACGATATGACCCTGGTAGTTGAAAACGGCGTAAAACCCCAATAAACTCAAATTCAATAATTTTGTTAATTTTGAGACTGATTTGAATTTAGTTCAAAGCAGAGAAGGTTGGCAGACATTAGATGATCATGATTGATTTTTAACCCTTTCCCAAACAACAAAATTCAAAGGTGTTCCAACACAAAAGCTGTTGTAGACAACAGAATTGATGTTAAAAAACAAGGAATTTGTGTACTATATAGCACAGAAAAGTATTGAGACAAAAGGAGAAAATGCTGATTAACAGCATTTTCTTCTTTTGTTTCAATGTTTTCCCAAACCTATTTTCTTACAGGCGTCAAAACCAGGTCTTGTTTCGGAAAGGGTTAAGAAAAAATCAACCACATCCAGTCAATTCCAAGCCTTTTTGCACCTTCTCTGCTTCAAATCGAATTAAAATTGGTCAAGTATTAACAAAAATATTGAAGATTTATCTTAAGTTCTGAGCCATGTGATTTTAGGCTTGTCCTTATTCCAAGGTGATCCTAGTTGTTTCCTAAGTTGTTAGTTTTGTGTCCAAAAATTAATCCTTTCTCAAATGACTGAATTTCAAGGTGTTCTACTTTGAAAATCATAGCGAACAAAATGGCAAATTGAGAAAATGCTTTTATTACCAGAATTTCCTTCACTTGCCTCAATGTTTTCACTGTTGTTATTACAGGATTCCATGCTATTGGTAACACAGGACGGCTGCTGGTGGATTTAGCTATAGTCATTTCTCAAACAGGTTCGTATATTGCGGAACATTAATCTAATTTTCAATTCTTGAAAATAAAATTTGATATTTGGTCAGAAAAATTAAATTTAAATCTTACTACTGCATATGTTTATGGTGTCTGGCTAGGCATCTGGTTGTTTATATTTAGGTCACTTCATTAGTTTCTAAATTATCCTATCTTGTCTTTGTTTTGCCTTTTGGTTGACAAACCCCTAGCTAACCTGTTCATAAACAAGACAGGGTTTTGATATCCATGAAGGAGAAAGGGTAAGAAAATGTAGAAGGAAAAGGAGAAAATGCAGATACCCACTACCACACATTGATGCCCTTTGAAGCTCTACAAGATGAAGGCTTTGGAAAACATTGTGGAAAATGAAGAAATTGCTTGTGACAAGCAATTTCCGTATTTACCACAAGGTTTTCTAACCCAAAATAGAAATATTTCTTAAATTTCATCGACTTGAAATTGCCATCTGCAACACCTTTCGAATTGGAACTGTCCAAAATTTTGCTGTCTGGTAATGGGTTAAAACTTTATACTTACAGGGTTTTGCTGTGCCTATATCATTTTTATAACAGAAAACTTGTCAGATTATTTTCCTAGTATGAAAATGTAAGTATATTTTTAATAATTTACAAAACAATACCTTGTTTTGATGTTTCATGAAGAGAAAATATTGCCAAACAATGAAAAGAAAGGAAAAGGCTTAATGCTATCATTAATTTTCAAATGATGCCAAATGTGAATACATGTACGAGATATAGTCAAAAAGTTCCCGGACTGCCTTCGAATTGTATTTCTTCCGACGTATTTGATTCAAGTCTTTATTCAATAAGTAATTTCGAAATGTCAACTACCACTTTGATAAGTTTTTGTGGTTTTAAATTGTTAAAAGTCAAATTTTTCAACGACGTCAGAGTATAGTGTTCAAGAGTACAGATCACTTTGAAATGACGCTTGCTCCCAATATTCTTACTATTATTCAAAGGACCATATATAAAAAATTACAAGCGCTTTTACATTCAGCCACGATATGACATCACATCAACATATTGTCTGAATATTTTCAAAATTTCAACGTAATGGCATAAAAATTCTGCGTTTCATACATATTTCTCCTAGCAATGGATGAAATACAGCTGAAATCAAGGCGACGTCACCACAGCGCACGGAACAAATCTGCGCTATTAACGTCTATGTGACGGCCGGAATGACGCCTATGGAAATTTAGAAGTGCTTTAATCCAAGAAACGGCTTCAGTGCATATTCTAGGATAACTTTGTTTAATTTACACAAGAAATTTTGGAATTATTGCGCAAAAATAAGCGATGATCTTAGCAATGAGCGGCATAAAACATGCTCATTTAGACACGAAGACCGACATTCTCACGGACCTGTGGAAATCATTCGACAATGTAGCTAATATTGTTGGAATGTGTCATGGTGCAATTCATAAAATAATTTCGATAAAATAAAATATGTCTAAACTGTTCACAGGATGGGAGGCGCGGCTTTAGACGGACGATGAGCAAAAGGCATGCGTCGCTTACAAAATGTCTTTTCTTTGAACGTTTCCTAAGAAGCGAGTGAACGCTGATATTTACAAGGAAAATGTACCTTACCAACCTTATGCATCTATCGTACCGATATGTAAATAGGAACCTCATAATTATGTTCTAAGCTATGAAAGACTGTCCCACACGCAATACAGCCCTGACTCAGTAAAATGTTATTTCAGCATTTCTGCCGTTTATTGAAATGTCCCCGATGTTGCAGGTTTGAGTCAAACGAAGAGCTTTGGCCTTCGACCAGGTCAGCTTTAGAATATCATGACACTGAATTCATTCGCTTGCTTTATATGTTTATCGCGATGGGAAGTATTCAGATCATTCTTATAAATAATTTGAAAAGTTGTGAACTAACCCGAACTCATTGATTTTGGCTCTGTAAAATGCGACGTTATGTAGACGTCGCTGTGCGACATCAAAGTGATCCGTACATCATTTATGTATGTTTTTACAATTGTTTAATATTATGTTAAATGTATTGTATCGATATAAATGATATATGGCCTTATCGGACTTGAAAAATCGGAATGCATATAATTTACGTATGAAGGCAGTCCGGGAACTTTCTGACTGTACCTCGTATAAACTTATATTGGAATTAGATCTATCTCTTCCTTCTGTCTGAAAGATTTGAGTGTTTGAAAGACTGTGAGAAAAGTAGAAAATGCTGAAAACACCTGTTTTTGTCGTGTTACAGGTTTTGTAGTGTTATGTTTGTCATTGGTTTCCGACAGATTTACACTTTCCCAATAGATCTATAAGATTTTGTACATGTTTAATCAATCCAGACATCTACATTTGTGTTTTTCAGTCATTACTGGTTGTTAATACTGATGACTCCGATTACATTGATGACTCTAACCAGACATTTAGGGGGTCTTGCAATGACTAGGTAGGTAGTCAACAGGTATTGACCATTTCCCAAACGACAAAGTTTTAGGGTGATCCTCTTCAAAAACTCCCACATATGTCAAAACAGATGTTATTAAAGATAGGATTTGTGTAAAATATGGCACATAAAATATTGAGACAAAAGGAGAAACTGCTGGTTATCAGCAGTTTCTTCTATTGTTTCAATGTTTTCCCTAGCCTTTCCTATTAATGACGTCAAAACCAGGTCTTGTTTGGAAAATGGCTAAATAAAACAACTAATATCTGGAAATGACTATGTAGTATTAGACTTAATTTTTGTTCCAAATGACAGACATTTAGGGGGTCTTGCAATAACTAGGTAGGTAAACCAATATAACATTTTGAAATAACGTAGTTTAGCTTTAAAAATAGATACCGTTTCCTTTACTACAAATCTTGTCTCTCTCCAATGAAAAACAATAAATGAACTGTCTAAATGGTATTAGCAGCTGCTGGTGGTTCCATTCAATGTTGTTTTTGTACTGGTGCTAGGAACACATGGTTAGGAGATAAACAGTACAGTCGAGACTCGTTGTGTCGACATCGGATGAGTCGATTTTCCGGATAAGTCGAAGTGTTTTCAAAGTCCCGACTTTGTCTCTTCTTTGTTTCATATAAATTTCGATGTTTGTGTCGAGTTGGAAACATTGTCAACTTCGGATGAGTCGAATTTTTTTCCCGGTCGGTAGACAAATTTCACCTTAAAATTACCTGTTCAGGTCATTAATTGATTTGCATAGTCACTTTGTCTAGGCTGTCAAACCCTCTTTAACACGATTTCGAACAATAGGGATCAAAATCTTGATCAAAAGGTGTGAAAACCGGGTGATAGCATTCTGCTGTCGGTTCACCGTAAAATTGCACAACCCGTGATAAATACACGCGAAAGAAAGGCTATGTGCAGACGACGCTTGTTACTCTAATTTTGTCACGGTAGTAATAGTTATAAGCTTCCGTTTTAATTTTATTTGAAAGTATACTTCCTCATCGTATAATAATTACATATACATGGGTATATACGACACCTCCTCCCAAGAGTTATTCAGATCGTCGTATTAGCCATACCCCGAATTCTGCCGTAGACTTCCGTGAAAATTTTCAGTTTTGGATGGCTGGTGTTTGTGTCGAACTCCGGATAAGTCGAGGTATTTTCAGTGGCCCACAAAAGTCGACATAACAAGTTTCGACTGTATTTTACTATCCCCATATTCCAATATCGGGGGCATATTGTTTTACATGTGTACATATGTCCGTCCTTCTGTCTGTCCAAATATTTAAATTGGCAATTTTTGGGGGCATTTGTGTTTCAAAAACGTGTCTTAAAATTTTCTATGCCTTATCATGCATATATCAGCATCCATTTTGTCATCTGCAGCAGCTTTCAAATTTGAGACCACTTAGCTTTTGTTTTTTGAGAAAGCGCTAAAATGCTCAATTTCTGCTTGTCTTTCAGTCTACTTGCTCAGTGTTCTAATTTGATGGCGTTTGCTGTTGTGTTGTGGTTCGATTTTGAACATCTAGCCAATATTGAGTAAGTTAACAAATCATTCTTTAACCCTTTCCCAAATAAGACCTGGTTTTGACGTCCCTAATAGAAAAGGATATGGAAAACATTGAAACAAAAGAAGAAACTGCTGATAACCAGCAGTTTCTCCTTTTGTCTCAATATTTTCTGTGCCATATTTTACACAAATACTATCTTTAATAACATCTATTTGGTCATTTGTGGCAGTTTTTGAAATTTTCTGCAAGAACATGTTTCAATAAAACAATCCTTCATGCAATAAGTTGGTCATAGATTAGATTAATAGGAAACATTGACACTTTTTGGCACTCTTCAAGTTAAAGGTTTTGGAAAACATTGTGGAAATGAAGAGATTACTTGTGGAAAACAATTTTTTTCATTTCCCACAATATTTTCTATCCAAGAAGACAAAAGTATATAAATTTTTGTTCACTTGAAGTTGTCATCTGCAACATCTTTGAATTTGGAACAGTCCAAATATTTGCCATCTGATGAAGGGTTAAGACCTGGGATCTGTTTGATGTAAATATAAAAGACATATTTTTGACTTACCAATGTTTTACAAAACAACAATTGCGTAGGTCATGATTGAAGGGGCGCAACTCGACTATTGTCCTCTATATGTAGTAAGACATTAGTAAGTAAAATATATATCTTAAATCTTTTGATAAAACTGGTCCCTGATTATAGACTGCATTTTGATATGCCCAAAAGGTGTTGCAGATGAAAATTTCAAGTTGATGAAATTTTAATAATCTTTCCATTTTGGGTTAGAAAACATAGTGGAAAATGAAGAAATTGCTTGTCTCCATTTCTTCATTTCCAACAATGTTTCCTAAGCCTTTTCTCTTGAAAGAATCCAAAGGCTTCACTGTGCAGTACTGGGATAAAGCAATGGTCATCTATATGTCGATCCATTAGCTATTTCTTATATGCACAACTTCTTAAAAGTTTGCCAGAATAAATTTCCATGGTGTCCAGTTGATGTAGTTGTGCATGTACACCACTCACAGAATTAGATAACATTTTCTGTTCTTGAATTATCTGCCTTTGAATTGGAAAAAAAACCCGTCCATTTTCTGGTGTGTATTTGAATTAGAACAAGTTCCAACACGGCACAATGAATCTCTATGGTGTCTACTTCTGTATACTACTATTAGGGGTGAAACGGTTTACCGGTATACCGATAAACCGCGGTCTGCTCAAATGAAAAACCGGTAACCGCTTCGGATTCTACCGTACCGGTCTTTCTGCTATTTGCTAACTACTCTTTGTTTTATCGGAAAGTCAAGTATTTTCGTAATATCTATCAGAAATCAATTGAGCATTTTCACCACTTCATAAGTTGTTTCATATCTGTTCTGTTGTGTGGTTTGATTTTAACGAAGATCGAAATCCATGAAAACTAATTACACTTCTCTTATTTACGTATAAGGCGAGGGGTACAAAAATGTTCTTTGAAAAGACGCGATTAAAACAGTTCGATTAATTTTATGAATTTTTTAAAACTTGCAAGGTAAGTTGCGACGGATTAAATAATACTCATTACTGAGCAATATTTAGGATCGTAAATGCTGGAATATTTTTCATTTGAAAAATCAGTGTTTCAATATGTTCGATTTTATTTGGCGGGAGAGTACAGTCGATCGCACCGATCTCTCATTTTTGTCGAGATTTGACAATTTCTACTTTCACTTTGCAGCCGCTGCTGTATTTTTATTACGCTAAATTGAGAACTTTTGGATCTGTAGTTCAACCCTTTGGTGTGTAAACCATCCGAAAATGTGAAGAATGACTCAGATATTTTACTCATGAACGAGGTATTTCGTTATTAGATTTAATTCTATGGAAATTACCAGTTTTGTTTTCTTTCATTCTTCGAAACTCAAACGATTCTAGCCGACCGAAAATTGATTTGAGGCGGTCATTTCGACCGGCTCTTAATGACAACTCATATCAATGCAATTATTTCATCCATTGCCAAGACAAATAAAATTTAGACTGGTTTGTTTTAAAAGTGGGTTCATGTTTGCGATCTGCAAAGAAATTTCTGATTGTAGGCCTATTTTTTTCCCCATAAACAACTAATATTTGGCATGGCTGGTTTAAAAGTATTGTCAGAGGAAAAATCATTGTAGATTGTAGATCTTGTCTGCTAGCATGGAAAGTATTCACAAAGCAAAATCTGGTTATGACATTCCTTATAGGAACAATGTTGGAAAACATTGCTGCAAAAGATGATTTTGCTGGCCTTTAATCATTTTTTGATTGTTTATAATATCTGTGCATGCATTTGATTTGATTTTAAAGGTTAATTAAATTGAAAGACGGAGTTTCCAACACTGTACTAGTGTCGTTTATCACACATTGAACACATGCACCTAAGAGTGATTACAAGTAGTCAAATATGATATGTGTCAGTAATACAGCGTATTGCAATACGTATTGCAATACGGGTCAGCTGTATTGCAATATATTGCAATACGGTTTTTGCCGTATTGTTTCACCCCTAACTACTATTGGAATTCCAATAACTATTTTCATTCTGTAATTATCTGACCCTTATAAGAAAAAATAACCAATTTTACTGGCAAGTCTCTCAAGCATAAATGCGCCAATGAGCAAAGCTCTTGTCTTCTTTTGCTTTAAAGGCTACCAAGATTGGCAGCTTATTGCACCGTATATTGGAAGAAAATCATTAAATTAACGTGTTTTATAAAAGATCCGCCAAACTCGGTTGTTTTAAAAGTTTTATTTGCTTTTCTTTACATCGTTGAAAAAATGATTTGCGAGAAAATAAAGATCGCCAATTTCCGTAAAATTGCCAGGGATTGACGTCATCAATGGCTTGACTCCACCCCCAATCTAGAGCATGAGGTGTCTGACAAAGATAATGTGTTTGACTTTTCTGTCATATAGCGAAGTCTCAGTTTTTATCAATTTCTCGATCGTAAGAGTAATACAGACAAACTTAAACCGTTCTTTGGCACATTCCTTAATTCACTTACGACCTATTCCTTGACTGTTTTAACATTTTTTTCTAACATTTACTGAGGACGAATTCGGTGTTTTGAGTATTGATTGGGGAAGTCGCTTTATGACAGAAAAGTCGGACATTTAACTTTTTCAGAAATTTCAGACTTTCCGGGAAATGACCCATGACTGCCCGTTTTTCCCGCCATGATGTCATTCAGTGGACAGTATGACGTCATAATTTCAAGTCGGAAGTTTAGCGTATTTTCTTCGGCAAAGATCGGAAAAGACAAAAATATCCAATTTAAAAGACGAAATAAAAACACTTCTAATGTTGGAAAATTGTAGAAACTTTGATATTTGGTTAATAGTAAGGTGTTCTTTCGGCACAAGACTTTAATTTTGCCAATCATCGGACACTTTAACATTTGCTATTCTCTAATGTGCATACTTTTCACATTTAATTGCACATATTTAGTTGACATTAAGTAGTGTTATATTTTGACTAATTTGAATATTTATTGTGCAGGAAAAGGTTAAATAATAGGTAATATTTCACGAACAGGTAAGTTTTCACACCTTGAAAAAGTGTTGAAACATGGGCAACTGAGGTTTTGTTAGAAAAAAACATTTAAAGCTCAATGATATAATTATGTAGTTGCATAACAAAACATAATATTCAGTCAGCTTGTCAATAACACCAGCATCGGATCCAGGATTTCTGTGAGGGGGGTTCAAATATACCAAATAGGTGGGTTAGTTTTCCTAGTATTACTCAATCTTGACTAAATTTCTGCATGAAAATGAAATAATCTCGCTACAAAGGGGGGTTCCTATGACAGGATCTGCGAAAAGGGCCTCTAATTCAGTGGCGGATCCAGGATTTCTGTTAGGGGGGTTCGAATATACAAATAGGGGGGGTTCATTTTCATAGTATTACATAATTGTGACTGAATTTCTGCATGAAAATGAAATAATCTAGCTACAGGGGGGGGGGGGGGGGTTCGTTGAACCCCTCAAAACCCCCTCTGGATCGGCCATTGAACACCACTATAAGGTTTGATTCTAGATGATCATAAAAATTAGAATTAAATTACCGATATTTATTTCCTTAGTTCTTCAGTAATAAGGAACAGTTTTATCCAGTTAATCATGACATAATTTCAGACTATCAATTGTATGTTGTTTGTGTTATTATAAAATCTCGTAACTATGGCTTGATTTATACCGTAGTTACGAGATTTTATAACAACACAGACTGTTTGTCAATAAATAATGGTAAAGCCATTCCATTTTAGCACAAAATTTATCGCCATTAATGTAAAATGGTTTTCTAATTTCCACTGCTATGCCAACCTGAAAGCACAAACTTTCTACCATATGTATGTACACATTCATAATCTTTGAAACTCACATTTATATTCGTTTTTTAACCCATTGCCAGACGGCAAAATTCTAGACTGGTCCCAATTCAAAGATGTTGCAGACGACAATTTCAAGTTGATGAAATTTTAAAAATCTTTCAATTAGGAGTCAGAAAACATTGTGGAAAATGAAGAAATTGCTTGTCACAAGCAATTTCTTCTTTTTCCACAATGTTTTCCCAAGCATTTTTCTTGAGGGGAGTCAAAAAGAGTCACTGTGTGGTAATGGGTTAAAGTTAACGCTTTTCTAAACAACCAAATTGTAGAGTGGTCCTATTTGACTGCTGCTGCAGACGACAAAATTTAATGAATGCTAATAAGTATGGAATTTGGGCTAATTTAAGCGCAGAAAACATTGAGACAAAAGGAGAAAATACTGGTTAAACTTTACCACATTTTCTTCTTTTGTCGCGATGTTTTCCCAAGCCCATTCTAATAGAGACAAAAAAAGGTCTTGTTTGGGAAAGGGTTAAATCATATACACTTATCTGTTTGATGAAGCCTTTTTCAGGGATTTTACATGACAAATCATTAATGCTCCATGGTGTCACATTGATTGATTACAATTGCAATTTACACTTTAAATATGTATGTACTGGAAATTCAATCTGCAGAAAATTGCACCTGCAAAAAATACCTGTGTGTCAGAGGAATCACTCTTAAGTTGCATGAATTTCAAAATTGATTGATTACGGGAAGAGTACCTTTACTCTTTCCCTAACAAGACCTGGTTTCGATGTTGCTACAAGAAAATATTTGAGAAATATTAAAGCAAAAGAAGAAAGCATAGATTTTTCTCCTTTTGCCTCAAATACTTTCTGCTATTTTGTAAAAAAAACTATTGTTATAATATTATATTTATAAATTCTGTCATTTGCAGTACCTTTTAATTTGGTAAAGACTAAAATTGAGCCATTTGGAAAAGGTTTAAACCCCATTTTCTCCATTCTATTTCAGGGTTCACCCAAAGAAAGTAAAGATAGCAGGGTTGCCTTTCTTTTTGGCTATATCTATTTACTGTTATGAGGTATGTACTATAGAGTACTTTGTAACTTTTCCCAAATGATAAAATTTCATGTTCTCATTAATCCTCACATTCAATGGCTTTTTAGCGAGCCGGGACTTTATGTTCGGGGAGCTAATGTCACAGCCCTTGTGTCGGCGTGGCGTCGTGTCCTGTCCCGTCTTCACTTGAAAAACTTTAACCTGGCCTATATCTCAGGCACTATTAGAGATACAGCCTTGATATTTCATACCTAGATACATCTCGACAAGACCTTTCATTTGAGACCATGACCTTTGACCTAGTGACCTTGACCTTGGAGTTTGACCTACTTTTGAAAAACTTTAACCTGGCCTATATCTCAGGTACTATTACAGATACAGCCTTGATATATCATACATAGATACATCACGACATGACCTTTCATTTGAGACATGAACTTTGACCTAGTGACCTTGACCTTGGAGTTTGACCTACTTTTAAAAAACTCTAACCTGGCCAATATATCATGCACTATTGATGATAGAGCTTTGATATTTCACACATGGATACCTCATACAATGGCCTTGACCTTGAGACTATGACCTTTGACCCAGTGACCTTGACCTTTGACCTTTGACTTTTCTTTTTGTGACAAGCTCTTGTATAGGCGAGCTATGTTGTTCGCGGACAACTCTTGTTTCTCCTTACAAGATAATGACTTAGGAACAAACAAACATTGACAAAGTAGAAAATAAACTATTGATCTATCAAAACAGAGGGCATAAAAGCATCCTGACAATTTCCCAAACAAAACCTGGAGCCTGTATTATTAACAATCAAACGACAAATTCACCATGATTTCTTATCCAATTTGGTCAAAAGATTCTTGATAATACAGACTCAAGATTGCGACATCCCTGGGAAACCATTGAGGCAATAGCAGAAAACTTGTCTTGTTTATATGTATGTTTGTTTGACTATTGCAGGGTGCTGGTATGATATTGTCTCTGGAATCTTCACTGGCTGAGGAGGTCAGACATAAATTTAAAAAGTAAGTACCATAATTATTATGCCCCCTTTCGAAGAAAATGGGGGTATATTGTTTTGCAAGTGTCGGTCGGTCGGATGGTCGGTCGGTCGGTCGGTCGGTAGGTCGGTCGGTCGGTCCGTCCGTCCGTCCGTCGGTCTGTCCGTAGACCAAACCTTGTCCGGAGCATAACTCAAAAAGTATTAAAGGTAGAATCATGAAACTTCATAGGTGGATAGATCTCATTATGGAGAGGTGCAGTGCACAAGAACTGTAACTCTGTCGATCAATTTTTTTGAGTTATTGCCCTTTGTTGATTTTATAACTTGATTCTTGTCCGGAGCATAACTCAAAAAGTATGTAAGGTAGAATCATGAAACTTTACAGGTGGATAGATCTCATTATGGAGAGGTGCAGTGCACAAGAACCGTAACTCTGCTGATCAAATTTTTTGAGTTATTGCCCTTTGTTGATTTTCAAACTTGATTCTTGTCCGGAGCATAACTCAAAAACTATGTTAGGTAGAATCATAAAACCTTACAGGTAGATAGATCTCATTATGGAAAGGTGCAGTGCACAAGAACCGTAACTCTGCTGATCATATGTTTTGAGTTATTTCCCTTTGTTGATTTTCAAACTTGATTATTGTCCGGTGCATAACTCAAAAAGTATGTAAGATAGAATCATGAAACTTTACAGGTAGATAGGTCTCATTATGGAGAGGTGCAGTGCACAAAAACGGTAACTCTGCCGATCAAATTTTTTGAGTTGTCCGGAGCACAACTCAAAAAATATGTAAGGTAGAATCATGAAACTTTACAGGTGAATAGATTTCATTATGGAGAGGTGCAGTGCACAAGAACCGTAACTCTGCCAATCAAATTCTTGGAGTTATTGCCCTTTGTTGATTTTTACACTTAATTCTTAACCTTGCCTATATCTCGTGTCCTTTTACACATACAGCTTTGATATCTCACACATAGATACCTCCTATCAACATCGTTCACATTTAACCATGACCTTGGACCTTGTGACCTTGACCTTGGAGTTTGACCTACTTTAAAAAAAATTAAACCCGGCATATATCTAATGACCTTTTACAAATACAGCCTTGATATTTCACACATGGACACATCTTACCAAGACCTTTCACAATTGACCATGACCTTGGACTTTGTGACCTTGACGTTTGACCTACTTTTAAAAAACTTTAACCTGGCCGATATATCATGTCCACTTACACATACAGCCTTGATATTTGACACATGGAAAAGTCCGACGTAGACCTATCACATACGACTATGACCTTGGACCATGTGGCCTTGACCTTGGAGTTTGACCTACTTGTAAAAAAATTAAACTGGGCCTATATCTTATGTGCTATTACACATACAGCCTTGGTATTTCACACATGGACACATCTTACCAAGGCCTTTCACATTTGACCATGACCTTGGACCTTGTGACCTTGAACTCGGACTTTGACCTACTTTAAAAAAAACTTTAACCTAGCTGATATATCATGTCCTTTTACACATACAGCCTTGATATTTGACACATGGGCACCTACGACCAAGACCTTTCACATGTGACCATGACCTTGGACCTTGTGACCTTGACCTTGGTGTTTGACCTACTTAAATAATACATTAACCTGGCCTATATTTCATGTCATTTTACATATACAGCCTTGATATTTCACACATGGTCACTTCCAACCAAGATATTTCACTTTTGACCATGACCTTGGACCTTGACCTTGGAGTTTGACCTACTTTTAAAAATCTTAAACTAGGCCTATATCATGTTCTATTACCTATACAGTCTCGATATTTTACACATGGACACCTCCTACCAAGACCTTTCACACTTGACCATGACCTTGGCCTGTGTGACCTTTACCTTTGATTTTTACATACTTTTAGAAATATTTAACCTAGCCTTTATCTTATGTCCTATTACACCTACAGCCTTGATATTTCACACATAGACACCTCCTACCAAGACCTTTCACATTTGACCATGACCTTGAATATTGCAACCTTGACCTTGGAGTTTGACCTACTTTTAAAAAGACTGAAACCAGGCATATATAGCATGTCCTTGTACACCTACAGCCTTAATATTTCACACAAGGACACCTCCAACCAAGACCTTTCACATTTGACCATGACCTTGACCCTGGCATTTGGCCTACTTCTAAAAATTTTAACCTGGCCTATGTTTCATTTTACTTTTACATATACAGCTTTGATATTTCACACATAGACACCTCCTACCAAGACCTTTCATATTTGACCATGACCTTGGACCTTGTTAACTTGACCTTGGACTTTGACCTACATCAAATGTAGGCCCTTGAGGGGGCATATATGTTTTACAAACATCTCTTGTTCCAAATAAATACCTTTATTCTTCTAAACCCCCATCACCAAAATCTCAACTGAAAATCTGCTTACATTTGTATTTCAAGAAGTTTTAGCGAAAAAGGGTGATTCTAATGAACACCCATCCCCAAATGCCAGATTGAAATAATGTAAGTCATGAACAAGGATCATTTCTAAATGCAAAGAAAGAGAGATTTGCAGTCTCCAAATCTGTTTCCAACAAAGGCTCTCTTGCGCTGTCCCCATAATATTCCTGTTGTGAACAAAGTTTTGACAGGCAGTATAGACTAAGATCATACTATATGGGCTATAACATGCATATTTTCTCCTTTTTATATTGTCGTCTGCAACTCCTTTGAATTAGGATCACCCTAAAATTTTGCCGTTTGGGAAAGGGTTAATAACTTCTTTAATATATTCATAACATCTTTTTTCTGTTTCCAGGTATTTTGTTACCACAATGTTTATTGTTACAACGATGTATATATCTTTTGGAAGCTGTGGTTATGCTGTAAGTATAAATAACATTGGATTTCCATCCTTTACCAAAATATTCCTGACTATGTAGTCTCAAAGTAAGATAGATCTTGCTTTGGAAATTTATGAGAGAAAAGAAGAAAATACAGATAGTGGTCTATACCAGACAGCTGGTTGTTGTCGTGATTATTTTGTTACAACTGTAAAATCTCTGTTTCTCCTAATGCTACACACATACTTCTGTGACCATAACATCTGCTTCTCTAAGATGTAATTTAGTAAAATTTTAACCATTTCAGACTAAGAAATTGTTGGTCAACCCTTTCCCAAACAAGATCTGGTTTTGACGTTTCTAATAGATTTGATTTATTGGGGTTTTACGCCGTTTTCAACTACTAAGGTCATATCGCGATGGCTGGAGCACCTAACCATGGATTCCTGGCGTTTCTCATACCAGTACTACCACAACACCCTTACCGAGCCTCCAGCTGCTCTCCCACATAGGTTCATGATACCAAATCATTGATGGGTGACATTTTTGTCAGTAAGGGTATTTGCTGCGGCTGAGTATCGAACACAGGACCTCTCGAATGAGAGGCAGTTGCGCTACTAACTGCGCCATGGCTGCAGCCCATTTCTAATAGAAAATGCTTGGGAAAACATTGAGGCAAAAGAAGAATCTGCAGTTTCTATTTTTAGCTCCACTGGCCATCAGGCCAGCGGGCTATTGTCATGGCGTTGTGTCCGTCGTGCGTGAGTCCGTCCGTCCGTGCGTCCGGTCGTCAACTTTTTCTTTAAAAATCTTCTCCTCAGAAACTAGTCAATGGATTTCAATCAAACTTCACAGGAATGATCCTTAGGTGGTCCTCTATTAGATTCCTTCAATTAATTCTGATTGAACCATAAAGTCTGGAGTTATCTGCCCTTGAATTAAAAAACAGCTGTTTTCACTTGTTTTCACTCTAGCCACTACAAATATTGATCAATCAAAAGAAAACTTGGTCAGAATGTTAGTGCTGATAAGATCTTGCCTGGGTGCAATTTCCAGCTTGATCTGAATATTACGTCTTGAGTTACCGTATAGCACTTTATTTCTGCGGGGACTTTATTTCTGCTATTTCTGCGGTCGTGGTCGGCACCGCAGAAATAAAATCCGCAGAATATTAATCCTGAATATAGAGGTTTTTGTCTGTAATTTTAGTCAGTACATAGACAAGTTAAACTGTTACCACCCGATGGATAGAACAATATCATAACAATGGAGTGCTTTCCTATTCAAAAATGGTTTAACCACAGCTTTAACTTCGGTGTAGATAAGACATTGTAGTTCATCAATAAACAAAGATTTAACACGTTTGACTGATTGGTAACACTTTCACACGTCTTTCTTTTCACACCTATCTGTGTACAGCATTGTTTCCCATAACGCATTAATAGGTACTGGTAAATGAGTGGGATTATCCCTTTACCCTAACGAAATGATTAGAATATTTGGTAAGCATCGTCTTTCAAACTATATCTGATACTGACTAAAACTGATTTGATAGCGCAGAAATAAAATCTTTGATTTCGCAAAACGAGAGACCGCAGAAATATGTTCCGCAGAAATTTAATCCGCCTGATTTCTGGAAAAACCGCAGAATTTGGACCCCGCAGAAATAAAGTGCTATACGGTATGTGCCCTTGAAATTGGCAAAACTACCATTTTTGACCTTATTTTTACTCAAACAACCATAAATATCCACCAATCAACATAAAACTTTCACATTATCTTACTGGCCATAAGATCTTGTGTTGGTGTAATTTTCAGCTTCATATGAATCTTAAATCATGATTTATCTGCCCTTGAATTTGATAAAATTGTTGTTTTCGACTTTGATTTTACACTCTTTACACCCACAAATATTGAAAAATAAGGTCAAAACTTAAACAAGATGTAGGTGAAGTTAGGATCTTGCTTTAGTGTGATTCTTAGCTAGATAGGAATATAAAATCATCAGTTATACCAGTATGCCTTTCAATTTGACAAAATTGCTAATTGTGACTTTTTTAGCTCACCTGAGCACGAAGTGCTCAAGGTGAGCTATTGTGGTCGCTTTGTGTCCGTCGTCCGTCCGTCCGTCCGTCCGTCTGTCCGTCCGTCTGTCCGTCTGTCTGTCAACAATTTAGTGTTAACACTCTAGCATCCACAAATATAAGCCAATCTTGACATAACTTGATCAAAATATGTTTGACCATAAGTTCTCGGATGAGTTCGATTTTTGGTCTGATCGGACCAGAAAGTCCGGAGTAATCTGCCCTTGAATGCGAAAAATAGCTAGTTTTGACTTTGTTAACACTCTAGCATCTACAAATATTTACCAATCAGGATTAAACTTGGACACAATGTATCTGACAATTAGATCTTGGACGGGTTCTATTTTGGTTATGATCAGACCAGAAAGTCATGAGTTATGTGCCCTTGAATTCGACAAAATTGCCATTTTCGGCTGTTTTCAACCTTGTTTACACTCTAGAATCTCCAATTATTCTTCAATCAGGACAAAACTTGTACACAATGTTGTGGACCATAAGATCTTGGATCAGTTTGATTTTCAGTCTGATCTGATTAGAAAGATGAGAGTTATGTGCCCTTGAATTTGACAAAATTGCCATTTTCGGCTGTTTTTCACATTGTTTACACTCTAGAATCTACAAAAAATTTTTAATATTAATCAATCAAGACAAAACTTGGACACAATGTAGGGGACCATAAGATCTCAGATGAGTTGGATTTTCAGTCTGATCTGATAAGAAAGTTAAGAGTTACATGTCCTTGAATTTGGCACAATTGCCATTTTAAGCTGTTTTCGACCTTGTTTACACTCTAGAATCTACAATTATAAATCAATCAAGACAAAACTTGGACACAATGTTGGGGACCATAAGATCTCGTATGAGTTTGATTTTCAGTCTGATTTTATTAGAAAGCCGAGAGTTATGTGCCATTGAATTTGACAAAATTGCCATTTTCGGCTGTTTTTCACCTTGTTTACACTCTAGAATCTACAATTATGGATCAATCAAAACAAAACTTGGACAAAATGTTAGGGACCATAAGATCTGGGATTAGTTTGATTTTCAGTCTGATCTGATTAGAAGGTTGAGAGTTTCGTGCTATTGAATTCGACAAAATTGTCGTTTTCGACCTTGTTTACACTCTAGAATCTACAATTATTGACCAATCAAGACAAATCTTGGACACAATGTTGGGGACCATAAGATCTCGGATGAATTAGATTTTCACATTGTTATTGACCGTAAATTAGCTTTCAGTCTTAAAGTCATAAATATCAATTGAATTGAATAAAAGTGTTGCTCATATCATTTTGGTTCAGGTGAGCGATTTAGGACCATCATGGTCCTCTTGTTTTCACTCTAACAGCCAAAGTCACTCTAATAAAGACTGTTGCAAAGCTTGGTAACTAATAGATCTTATATGAATGTATTTTCAGCTTTCTAGTTACTTTGTAATTGCTTTAAGAGCAACACGTATTGAAAAATCTAGTGAAAACTTGTACTTGATATTACAAGAAATTCAGGTTTGACAGCCATTTGCCTTATTTTTGGAAAAGGGTTTTTCCCAGAATCTATTTTTAGCTCAAAATCTATTTTTAGAAATATGAAATATTTTGGAGTAATCAATGTTCTGTTAATTTAGATCACTTGGGAAGAAGGAAAATTTTAATTGCTTGTGACATCTTCTTCTTCTTTCTTCATCCTTAGCTAGAATGTTCTCCCATTTCCTTTTACCCTTTCTCAAATGGCAAACATGTAATTTTACTTTCTTTGCTTCAAGAACCACACATTTTGAACAATCTAGTTTTGTTACTTTCTTTTAGCTCTATGAAACACAAGCATTGAACAATCTAATCAAAACTTGGATTAAATATTACGTGAAATTCAGGCCTGTGGAGCGAATCAAGACCTTCAGGTCTTCTAGTTGCCTCATTGTTTTCTGTGCTATATCATACATAGTTTTAAACGTTATCAACATCCATTTTGATGTCTTCAGCAGCTTTTGAATTGGATCATCCAAAAATTCGTCGTTCAGGAAAGGGTTAAGTTTTTACCAGCAACTGTCTATATCTGTGATGACTTTTTTTGCAAAACAGCTACATGTATTTGCTTTCAAACTTTGCACATGCTTCTGTGACCATAAGAAAAGAGTCATTACTCTGACATTTAATTTAGTGGATATTTTTTACCCTTTTCAGACTGTTCAGACTATTGAATATGAAAAATAATGCACATAAATGATATCAGCAAAACAAAAGAAACATAGTTGAAAAGATATAATTCAAGTGGTGGAATACATGTATATTACATTGTGTTGGCTGACCACGGCAATGAAACCTCTTAGAAAAAAAGAAAATGTGTCTGAGGATCTAATCAAAATTCCCACATATTGATGCTTTTTGACACCCCTCAAGATAAAGAATTTTGAAAACATTATGTAAAATGAAGAAATTGCTTGTTTTCTTCATTTCCTACAATGTTTCTAGCCTAACAGACCATTAAATTTAAAATTTCATGCACTTGAAATTGTTTCTGCAACATCTTTGATTTATAAAGACAAGTCTAAAATTTGGCCATCTGGTAATTGGATAAGTGAGGCATGCTTCCCATATAATGCAGTATCGTTGAATTTAGTCTAGTCCAAAAGATTGCTGTTTAGTAATGGGTTAAGTGTTTATGTGATTAATAACTAATTTCTTCTTTTCAGTCATTTGGAAAAGAAACTAACCAAATTATAACTCTAAATTTACCAAAGGGTAAGTCTTTTGCATATACCGATAACTATTCTTAACACTTAATGAAACATTATGGCTAAATATGCTGAAAATGATGTAAAAGCTTTTGTATCTAACAAATGTAACTGTAACACTAACTAATTGATTTGTTTTTAAAGTCCCTTAAAACCGAGTATTGGGTGTATATTGGATAAGAATGGTCTTGCCTTGAACTTAAATGTTCTGCTCAAGAACCATAACATCTTGACTTTTACTTCACCAGTTAATGAGTTTTCTTTTTATTGTGACCGGTCAGGCTAAAAAGGACCTTGAAGGAAGTCTATAAAACCCAATTTCGAGACATAAAGCAGACTCTGCAAAGGTGAAATAGATGTTGCATTTGGAAAATGAACACATACGATAATTACTTTCCACACTTCACAGAAAGTCCCTTTAAGCATGACAGCTCACAATGATTTTTATGCCCCCATATCGAAAGATCAGGGGTGTATCGTTTTACTTGTGTCTGTCTGTCCAAAATTTAACATTCGCCTTTTCTCCAAAAGTATACCAATTTGGGGCATTAGTGTTTGACAGACACATCTTGTTTACTCTATGTTTTGTTAGAGTCATTGGACACAGTCTCTGTTGGTGTAGTTTTTGACGATTCTTATTTCTGTTCTTACAGGTGATTCTATAGATTTTGCGATGATAGTCAAGTCTTGTCTGTGTTTGGCGTTATTTTTTACTTATCCTGGTAAGTGGAAGGATTTTCTCTTAGTTTAGATTAGATGTGGATTCAGTTATCAGCATGCCTACAAAATAGGATGAATATTGCAAATATTTATTGATCCATTGGCAAACAAGTTCTTACAACTTAGATTCTTTCCTCATTATGCCAGCATCATGTCAAATATGTGTGCTAATGACAAGTCCAATTTCAATTCTTCTACAAGGAATTTATCCTTTCCTAAACAAGAGCTGGTTTAGAGGTCCCTAATAACAAAAGCTTATGTAACCATTGAGACAAAAGATATCCAGCGTTTTCTCTTTTTGTTTCAATATTTTCTGTGCTATATTGTTCACAAACCCTATCATTATCAACATTCTTTAAATTTGTCGCTGGCAGCAGCTTTCAAACTGGGAGTGTCTAAAAAATCGTTTTGGAAAGGGTTAAACTTTCCAACACTTGCGCCATTGATGTCAGTAAATAAATAAATGTCTGTATTATCTCGATTACAGTGATGATGTTTCCAGTGATGAAGATTTTAGATGGATATTTGATATGGGAACCGGAGAAAAATCTCATGAAAGGGGTATGTCCTTTTCTTGTTTTGTGAAAAGCGGTTGATCTTGAACATTGCCAAGAATTAAAGAAAATTAATAATTTTCTCAATACAATACTTGACCAATTTGAATTAGGTATGAAGAAGAGAAGGCGGAAAATATGAGGGGTGATCCAAAAGTTCGTAAAATGGATCAATAAAACTCTAGGCGTATTGACTATCAAAACAAAAGTTATACAGTCATTAAATGTGACATCTGTACAATAAATGTGGAAATTTTAAAAAGTATTCATAAAACAGTTATTGCACAGTGACAAATTTCAAACAGAGACTATGCGCGATGCGTGGGAGCAAGAACGTCAAACGCGACGTCAACTTAACGCTATCATGAACCCTTTTGTTTAAAGTCCATATTTTCATTCATACAATTCTATGTCCGAGGTATAAATGTGCTTAAAGTGTTATCATACAATTTCAGAATCGAAATATTGAACAGTTCTCTAATTTGCTCTTTTAAAATCGATCTACCATCAATGTGGAGTCTATCATTATTTACCCAGTTCTGACGTCGTTAATCAATTTTTAATCGATTGCAAGATTATTTTGGCATTCATTATCCACCATTGAAGTCCGAATCTAGGATGTCACTTCAACGTAATTTCTCTGCCGCATTATATTCTTGTTTTCTTCATCATTCTAAATGTATGTGTTGCTGTATGACCAAGACCGTGGCAGAATTTGATGACTGACCGACATTCTGATTTTGGTACCGACGTCATATCGCTAATCAATTGATTTGTTCTATCTTATGAAAAATGTAGTTTCTTCATAAAAACTTTAACAACAACGTACACAACTTGATGTCTTGACGCCATACTATCGTAAAAATAATTTGCACCAAAAAATTCCGACAGAAATTTAAGAAAATTAAATTTATTTAACGATTATGTATAAAATTTTGATGCTCCCCCGCCTAAGCGTGTATGCGTTACTATGGTAACGCAGTTAACGGCCACTAGAACTCGTTTTGTAAGCATTTTCATTTTTATGCCGTCTGTAGATAATGAACTACAATATTACCAAGTTATAGCCTGATCAAGATAGTAATAGGGAAGATATGGGTCCATTTTACGAATTTTTGGATCACCCCTCGTACATTTGGGATAAGATGGATGCAATAGAATTTAAAAATATATATAGATAGAAAAGTGATTGATGATCTACCAGTTAGCAATATGGAATATAAGCAGCTTCTAGGTTGGATTAGATTCAGTTTTGTTTCAGTGTGAGAAACGCCAGGACACACAAGGTGTACTATCCATTGCTATTTAAACCATTCCCAATCAAGGTTTGGTTTTGATGTGTCTTATGATAAATAAATTTTGGGAAAACATTGAGGTTAAAGAAGAAAATGCTGATAATCAGCATTTTCCCTCTTCCTCAATATTTTCTGTGCTACATTGAACACAAATCCTTTCCATTCTAACGTCAATGTTGTCGACTACAAAAACTAAACAACTAAATAATCTAAAAATATTAATGTTTGGGAAAGGGTTAAATGAAAATTTGTCAAATGCAGTACCAAAGTCTGTGTGATTTGAATTTGAAAAAGTTGCCCATTGTTATCTGTCTTCTATCCATTATGATGATCTCTGTTGTGTTTCAGAATGTGTTACGAATATCAATGGTGCTGATGACAGGTCTTATAGTATTAATAATCCCCAGCTTCTCCAACATTATGGCTCTAGTAGGAGCTACATGCTGTACACTACTTGCCTTTACACTACCAGGGCTCTTCCATATGACTCTGTTTAGAGGGTAGGTTATTAGCTAGAGATGCTCTACTAAGTCATTTATCATAAGCTTTACTTTTATGTACCATTAACATATCGAGAAATTAAATAAAAGAAAAGGAACTTTTGCAGTGCCAGGGCTCTAGTAAGTCAATGACTCATTTTGTGAATAACCAGACTTTTGAAAGGCCTGAAGTTAATGAAGACTAAGATCAACTAATACTTAGTGTATGTGGAGCTTCAACATAACCTCGTAGTGAATGTAAATAAAGATATCATATACATAATCGAACCTTTGGTTAAAGTTGGCAATTTTCCATAATTCCACACCTTCATATGAAGGTTAAACTTGAAATCTTTCTCATAATGTCTTATGCTTAAATACAAAGTCCCATATATCTGACGAACATAGAATTCTTTCAACTTTGAAATCAGTTGGATTTTTCTCTCTTTGAATAAGTTGCATTTCCTTGCAATTTTTTGCCTACTCTTCTTATGGTTCTATATTTTTTACACATTTTTTGTCTTCTGTAGGTCTCTAACTAAGTGGGAAGTGATCTTTGACTGGTTCCTTATTGGACTAGGTTTAATAGGGTAAGTAGACTCTAATCACTTAGTTATTAACACTTTCCCAAATTGCAAAATTTTAGACTGGTCCAAATTTCAAGATATTGCAGACTACATTTTCATTTGAATGGAATTAGACATATTTTAATCTTCTATAGTAGGAAATATTGTGGGAAATTAAGAAATTGCTTGTGAATTAGGGCCTAAGTAAAAAGTGTCAATATGTGGAAATGGGTAAACCCCTTCTCCGTTTTATCCATCATAACAAGTTAGGTTATCTGCAGCTCTTTTCAAATTGGAGCAGTCTAGAATTGTTTCTTTTGGAAAAGGTTAACATTTCTTAGCTGGAGGCTTGATAAGGATGTTGTGGTAGTACTGGTATAAGAAATGGTAGCAATCCTTGAAAGGTGCTCCAGCCGCCGTGATATTACCATAGCAGTTGAAAGAGAAATTAGACCATAATTAACCAATAGTTTATTGTGAATTCATATCCTGGCTAGGCCAAAATCCTTTCTGTGTTTTGAAAACTTAATTTGACTTTAACAATGGGAGTAGTGTCTATACAACAAGAAGCTAGTGGTTTTGAATTAGTAATGTTTGTGTAACAGTATGAAAAATGCAAACAGTACATAGTTAGATACATCAGTCATTGTAATATACAGTAACTAACCAATTTTTCAACCCTCTCCCAAATAAGATCTGGTTTGAGGTCCCTAAGAGATTAGGCTTGGGAAACATTGAGACAAAATGAGAAAATATTAAAAATCAGCATTTTCTCCTTTTGCCTCAACATTTCCTATGGGATATTGTACACAAATTTAATCTTGATCAACATATAATTTGTCGTTTTCAGCAAATTTTGAATTGGATCACCCCAAAATTTTGCTGTATGGGAAATGGCTACATGTAAATAAATAATGTAAATATCACTTACTGTATTTCTATTTTACATTACAGTGCTGTTATAGGAACATTAGATGCTCTAAACAGAATGGCCCAGTCAGACCATGCTACACACATGATTAGGAAGGCGGCTTTCAACGAAACAACTCACGAACCACTACCCGCTCAATCTGATTGATTCTTTACCATACAGTGAGGACTCCCCACAAGATTATGGTGCTAGATAACATAATGGGAAATGAAGAAACTGCTTGTCACTACCATATAAGTGCATATAATTCTAAATTTTATTCACTTGAAATTGTTGTCTGCATAATTTTTCAACTTGGGCCATTTTGTCGTCTGGTAATGGATTAGTTATACAGTCTAAGATTGTTGCAGAATATGTAATGAATATGTCTACTTAAGCCTTTCCCAAAGAGTGTTACCTTTTGATGCCCATAGGATAAACGCTTTGAGAAAGATTGTGAAAAATGAAGAAATTGATTGTCACAAGCAATTCCTACACTTCTACATTTCCGACGATGTTCCCTACCAAGAAAGGCCAAAACATGTAAAATATTATTCATGTGAAATTATCTACAACATAATTTGAATTTGAACTACTGTAAAATGTTGCTGTTTTGGAATGGGTAAAGCTTATAACTTTATTTCTTTCCCAGTTAGTCCCTCTGTTCTTCTGTTTGTCCAAAAACTCAAGATATGATTTTCATGTTTTACATGTGCAGAGCTAGGAATAAGAGATAGTAGTTACTTTTCAAAAATACCTTTCGATGTTGAATGTTCATCAAACCCTATGTCTTGGGTACTCATTTGAATTGTATCATATAGACGATTCAAGTGAGTACCCACAACATAGGGTTTGGATTTGACCTAAATTGAGAATGCCTTTACACCCTGTCTTATTTGTTGCTTGGCATTTGTATTTCATGTAATAAGGCTTTTCCTGTGATACCAAGGACAAGGTCATGTTTTTAACCCATTCCAAAACAGGACCCTGTTTTGATGTCCCTTATAGCAAAGGCTTTGGAAAACATTGAGAAAAAAGGAAAATACTGGTATCAGAATTTTCTCCTTTTCTCTCAATATTTTCTGCTCTATAATGTACACAAATCTAATTGCAATCAACATCTAGTTTGTGTCTGCATCAGTTAAAACAGTTGAGCTGTATAACATCCCATCATTTTGGATAGTGTTTAGGCCAAGCATGCTGTTGGTAGGGATTTATTACTATTTAGTTCTGTAATATTGAGTCTAGTCTTTTTTTTCGCCAGTCAAAGAATTCATTTAACCCAGACCTGTACATTTTCATCTTCATCACTCAGATCTCATTTCTCTCATTTTCACAGATAATTTCTGTTTTTGACATTTCTATTTCTAAAAGCCTTGGAATGTGCAAGAAAAGAAATTCATGAAAATCAGAGTCTCCTTATCTGTTGTTTCTTTTCATGCTAAAGTACACATTAAGACCTGGTTTTGACTACTCAAATAGAAATGGTTTGCAAAAACATTGGGGGAAAAAAGAATAAAAATGCAGATTATCAGCATTTTCTCCTTTTGCTTCAATGCTGTATCTGGATAGCTCATTAGTCAGTATGTACTGTCTGAGACTATTAATCAATGTGTCAATATAGATTATGGATAAATTAATTTTCCCCATTACCACACAATGACTCTATTTGACTCCCCACAAAATAATGGCCATGGTAAACATCATGGAAAATGAAGACATTTGTGACAAGCAATTTCTGCATTTCCCACACTGTTTTCTACACAAAAAGGCCATAAAAATCTAAAGGATGGGTTGCAATAAGGGGTCAAAAAATGGATTTTCTTTAAATTTCGTATAAATATTTTCGTTTAAATATCTCAACAACGAGCCAACGCTTTTCTTTCAAATTTCACACAAAGTTATATTAATATCTGGATAATACATCTGTAAAGTTTCATAGAAATCGGATTTCAAATAAAACGTGTGGAGATAGTTTGGTAAAGTTGGTCGTTAAAAAATAGCGAAATTCTTCGAAAGAAAGAAGAATGGGTATTACGGAAAAGATATACATGGAATATCAAATGTAAGCCCAAAAATGTTTAACACATATATCACAAGACACGCATACAAATTTTCACGCATCTGGGGCTAAAAATAAGAAAGATAAGCGACTTAGAATGACCCCTACTGTGTTTCAGTCCATCTTACCCCACCCACTTTATTTACCCATATCTCGAAAAAAAAAGCCGAAGCAAGATTTTTTACACATTCAAATTAAAGATATTATGTTACCCTATCAATCCACAAAATTTAAAGAAAATCTATTTTTTGACCCCTTATTGCAACCCATCCTTTATTCACATGAAATTGTCGTCTGCAAAATCTTTGAATTTGGACAAGTCTAAAACTTTGTTGTTTGGTAATGGGTTATGGATCATCAGTGAGATGAGCAGCTGGAGGCTCCTATTGGATGTCCCAGAGCTGAATAATAAATGAGAGGTGTTTAGCTGTGCTAAATATGATTCTATGTACATTTGTTTAGAGAGATTGTATTTATTTTTGGTAATGTATTGTGTATAACTTTTCTTGGCTTTACAATGTTTTAGATTGTGTTCTGTAAGATACGGGATCAAGAATATACTGTATATCTGGTATAATTATATATAATGATATATATATTTCTGAAAATAAAGTGACTTATTGTAGGTAGAATGTTTTCTAGTAGTCTCTTCAAACCAAACAAGTCTGCTTATTTGATGTGAAACATGGGTTTCTCAATTTGAAATGTTTGTATTTGGCCCACAAATAACATGAGGAAGTTACTTTATAGCAAGCCGGGACTTTATGTCCAAGGAGCTAATGTCACAGCCCTAGTGTCAGTGTGGCCTTTACGTCACATCTTCAAAAACTTTTACATGGTCTATATCTCAGGCACTATTAGAGATACAGCCTTGATACTTCACACATGGATACCTTCTGCAAAGACCTTTCATTTGGGACCATGACATTTGACCTAGTGACCTTGACCTTGGAGTTTGACCTGCTTTTAAAAAACTTTAACCTTGCCTTTATCTCATGCACTATTACTGATACAGCCTTGATATTTCACATATGGATACCTCATGTCATGACCTCGACCTTGAGACCATGACCTTTGACCTAGTGACTTTGACTTTTTATGCAACAAGCTCTTGTATAGACGAGCTACGTTGTTCGCGGACAACTCTTGTTTACACCAGGGGTAAAAAACAGCCACAAGCAGGTAAGAACAAAAAAATAATAGCCAGTTTTATACTTACCAGATCTGCTGTTTAGACGAGCAAATGTGTACCCCTATTAGTGCCTTGTCACTATACGGTTGACGAGTTAGAGCTCCAAACAAGACCTGGTTTTGATGTCCCCAATAGAAGTGGCTGGGGGATAACATAGATAATACAAGTAAATGCTGATAACAGCATTTTCTCCTTTTGGCTCAAAAGTTTTCTGTAGGCTACTTTAATGTGCATAAATTCTATATAAATCAATTTCTTTCATGTCTTCTGCAGCACCTTAGAATAATTTGTCATTTGGGAATGGGTAAAACAATAGTCAGTTGTTATGTTAACCGTTTGACCTATGTGGCCCAAAAACAATATGGCACCTCAGTGTCGGTGTACCTACTATAGCCAACAATTGTTTGATGTTTCATGGTCTTGACTACTGCAACTCTGCAGGCACTAAAATATAGATTGTGTTAACAAAGTACCACTCTCTTCAGTACAGCTGTCATATTTTTTGCCAAAAACACTCGCCCATGGCATTCGAAAAAATTTCAGGTGGAAAAATTGCGGTAAATGTCTATCGCGACTACTGTGTTTTTCCAGGTACCATGTGGTTAGGTGTAAAATTGTGATCATCTCGATAGAGTGGAAATGCAATGTAAAGTCTAAGCTTGTCTACTCAAATCACCATAATTTGCGGTGATCAGCGGTAGTCAATTGGAGAATTGCAATGGAAATTTTGGCGATTCGGCGGTTTTGGGTGGAAAAACGGGCTCACATTTTTTCACCGAAACCACTGGAATCGCAATGATGAGTGAAAATAGCCCCAAAACACAAGAGCTGTACTGTACTTTCAGAAAGAGCCTCGGCCAAGACGCAGTAACTGTTGGTAGTGCATCAGACTCTCACTCGTGAGGTTCAGGATTCGATCCCCCGCTGCAGCAAATATCTTTTCTGACAAAATTGTCACCAACAAATGGTTTGATAATTGTTACTCTATGTGGCTGAGCGGCTGGAGTCTTGGTAAGGATGCTGTGATAGTACTGGTAAGAGAAACAACAGGAATCCATGGTTAGGTGCTTCTAATTGCACTATATGACCATAGCAGTTGAAAGCGGTGTAAAACCCCAATGAATCAATTAATCAACAAAAAATTGATTAACAAAAATTATTATGTACAGGAATAACAACTATGATAAAGAATAAAATTCTTTTATTAGAAATAGACATAAATAATCCATTTTAAATCACAGCAATGATCATGATAAATATCGAACATTTGTGTAACAGTGAGGGAACACATAGCTTAAAGACATTTAACCCATCCCCAGACAGGGAAATTTTGGACTTGTACAAATTCAAAGATGTTGCAGACGATACTTTCAAGTTAAGGAAATTCAAAAATATTTTGTCATTTTTGGTAGAAAACTTTGTGGGAAATGAAGAAATTGCTTGTCACAAGCAATTTCTTCATTTTCCACAATGTTTTCCTAAGCCTCTCTATTGAGGGGCTTCAAAAAACGTCCTTGTATGGGAATGGGTTAATAAATGAGCCAGGATCTTGAAAAACGTCCCTTATAGCATTTGAGTTGGTCATGTTTCAAGATCAGGCTGTGCCTATGTAGAGTCTGAGGTGGATCCATGTTACTTTTATGTGGATGGTACAGACCATGGCATAACTATTGGAGAACAACATGGTTCCTAATCAGACTGCATGTATATCACGGTGGATAATCATGTGATACAATATTTTCAGAAAATCTTCAATAACTTTGTAAATACTGGACCGATTTGAATTTGGTTTAAAGCAGAGAATGTGGACAGACGTCACGCATTAGATGGACGTGGTTGATTTTTGAAAAATCAATTGATAAAAAGTTATTGAAGATAAACCAAAATTTTGGTTTATCTTCAATAACTTTTTTATCAGTTGATTTTTCAAAAATCCAACACATCCAGCTTATTCCTGGCATTTTTCCACATTCTCTGCTTCAAACCGAATTCAAATTGGTTAAGTGTTAAAAAAGGTATTGAAGATTATCGGAAGTTCTGAGTCACATGATTATACACCGTGTATATGCAGGCTGATCTTGTACCATATTGGGCTCAAAAGCCTTAAAGGACATTTTCCATGCCCTGGCTCAAATATATACAACAAATATATACTACAACAATTTCAAAATACTCAAAAAATAACTCGACACATCTATTCTTTATCATTGCTTATTGATAATTGAGCTAAAATATGGACAATTGCTCTTTTTGGCATTTCAGACCAAGATGGATCCAGATCAGCCTGCATAGAAATGCAGTCTGATCAGGATCCATGTTGTTCTCTTACAGCTTCTTCAGCACTTGCAGTGACTGGTGTAGGATTCGTCAGAACATCGCATTGATCCTGATGAACTGGCCTTAACCCAACATTTTAGACTGGTCAAAATTCAAAGTAAATACAGACTGCATTTTCAAAAGAATGAATATTAAATTGTTGGGTCTTTAGGGGTAGAAAACAATATGGAAAAAGAAGAAATTGCTTGTTCTTCATTTCCCACATTGTTTTGTAAAGCCTGTATCATATGGGGCATCAAAAGATGTGGGAATGGGTTAAGAAGCATGCCAAACTATTTTCATGGTGGTCATGTATGCTATAAGTACAAGTTGTAGGATACCAATTTTACCAGAATGATTTTATGACAGCCACTGGTGCACATGACCATTGTGTTTCTGCCATTTTTCTCACCAGTATAAATGTATCATTTAGAGAAGAGCATAAGTTGTATGAGTGATATCACTTGTAAAGTGGTAAGATCTGCTAATACAGCTTCTGCTGCGTTGTAGGATACAACTTTCATCAGATTTGTTTTGTGACAACCACTGGTGCACATGACCATGTGTTCCTGGCATTTTTCACAACAGCATAATTGAACTATTTAGAGAAGAGCATAAGTTGTATGAGTGATATCACTTGTAGAGTGGTCAGATCTGCTAATACAGCTTCTGCTGCGTTGTAGGATACAACTTTCATCAGATTGGTTTTGCGGAAGGAAAATATTGCTACAGCCAAAACTGAAATAGAAAATGAGTTCGAGTTTATTGGGGTTTTACGCCGTTTTCAACTACCAGGGTCATATCGCGGCGGCTGGAGCACCTACCCATGGATTCCTGTTGTTTCTCAAACCAGTACTACCACAACACCCTTACCAAGCCTCCAGCTGCTCGCCCACTTAGGTTAACTATTTCAAACCGATTGGTGGGGAAATAGAAAATGAACATAGGCTTGCCTTCTATAAACACAGAGTATCATTCGAAAAATACATGAGGTGTGTTCTTTAAAGCACGATTTTTAAGATATCATAAGATATTTTTGATAAAGCATTTTTAAAGCTCCTATTGAGTGGCTTAAAAATCTTTCTCTAAAGAACGTTTAACCTAAAATATCGTTAGAAATCTAAAAATATCTTTAAAAATCTTGTTCTGAAGAACGCACCTCTGGTTTAGATGACCCATTTGGAAATTGGTTCAGCAGATATTGACCAACATCTTCTCTCACTCCCCCTTTTTTTTTATATGGTATAATATTTGAAAAAGGATTAGCTTGCTAACATTTTCTTTGTAGACTTCACTATTTTGTGAGCAATGAATTGAAAAAGTTTTTGAAAAGAAGATGTGTTTGTGAAACACTAATGCCCTCGAAAGGCCAATGTTAAGTTTTCAAATTAAGTTTACAGACTAACAGACAGACGGACAAACAGACAGACAACAAGAAATCAATATGCCCTCGATCTTTCAATACGGGGCATAATAAGGAATTCTATGAAATGACAGTAGGAAAACTGATTTATCAAAAGAATACAGTCATGTACATGCTATTTTGCTACCAAAACACATGCATGAAGTGTTTTTAGGTCCCGGAAAATGTAGTACAAGGGTAGCTTTTAATACTGCTGTGTTGTATAAGCTAGCTAGCTTTCATAGCCAACTGGTAATGTGTTGGCATAAATCCAGCTAGACTTTTCTTCATTTTGTTTTATAATGTCTTGGGTATCTTTGTCTATAAAAGAATTTGCATCTGGCCCTTTCGCAAACAAGACCTGGTTTTGATGTCTATTAATGAAGAGTTTTAGGAAAACATTGAGACAAAAGAAGAAAACGCTGATGATCAGCATTTTCTCCTTTTGCCTCAATATTTTCTGAGTTATATTGTTCATAATCCATTATTTCTTTATTAACATGCAATTTGTTATCTCCAGCAGCTTTCAATTCAGACAAGTCTAGAATTTTGCTGTCTGATAATGGGTGAAATAGCGAACTACAGAAATTTCTTATAAATGATATAAATGTACCTGGCAGAACCTCTAGTGAGTTGTAAGCTAGTACTCTATCCCATAATAACAATACTTGATCACTGGACAAGTAACCAGAAAACGCTCTCACCAACCACTTAAATGCTATCTTCAGTCTATATCAGAAAATGAAAACATGATCAATTTGTTATAATAAAAGTTTTTCGTCTCCTGTTTGGCATCAAATACCTTTGGATGACATAGTGATAAAAGATTCAAGCACTATAGACGTATTTGGTAAAAGTGGACATATTGCAGTGTATAGAGATGTGTGCAAGTTGAAAGTTGCAACACATCATACAGCCAAAATAACAATTTGTGTACAAAGTTCCATGTTTTTGTTTTGCCACAACTGATATTTTTCATTTTCAACATGTCCTCCAACTATTTCAGGGTCAAGGTCATCTGTGGCACAACCTCTCCTGCAACATTATTGACTAGATCTAGTCAATGTTAAAAGGAATTGCAAATGACAAAACCAATTTTAAACAAATACAATGTAAACTGACACGATTTAAAAACGCAAAACACTTTTTCATTAACCATTCCTTTCCTATTGCCTCGATCGGCACCATATTTGGGGACATGTATGAGACATTGTATACGCTTCACGACCCAGCAATTTCGTCGTGTTTTCTGTAAACTATCCGGACATCTGAACCGCCCATCACTAAATGCTCGTGCGTCTCGTGCATTCAGACCACGTGTTAAATCACTAAGATTTTTTGTGTACAAATTGCCACTTTGATTTACTTATTGAAAACATACGAGAACAACGAAAGAAAATTGTGTATAAAATGCTGAGGCTTACTTTGCGAAAAAGGAACCGAGTTTTGGGGATTTTGGTTTGCCGTGTTTTGCAAATGAAGTTAGCTAGACGCTTTAATGTAGTCGAATCGACGGTTCCAAGGTTTATGAGACGTGTAAACGACACAGGAAGATTTACAGACCACCCACGTCCCGGTCAGCTGCGTGTAACAACTGTACATCAACATAATTGTATACGTCAACGTCACTAACGCAACAGATTTGTGACGGCTCAGTCTACAGCAAATTCTATGGTTGGTAATCGCGGGCGTCCTATACATCGCGACATGGTGATAAATCGCCTGTGAAAACACTGGGTTCGCTGTCGTCGATGTTCAATGCCAGGCTCTTGACAAAACGTGCATTTTGGCATAATCTGACGTCCATTCAGGCATTATTCGTGGCTTTAAAGGTCATTTTCTGTCCTGTTATGTTAACAATTGTAACATTTACAATTTTACATGGCTATACATCACTTTTGTAAGATGCAGGAGATACCATTTGTAAAAGTACTATTTTGCGGTTTTAAATCGTGTCAGTTTACATGAGATTTCCATTCAAGACTATGGAAAACATTGAGGAGTAAAGAAAAAAATACTGGTTATTAACATTTTCTTTGTTTCGTAAATGTGATTAACTCATTACCATGTAATGACACCTTTTGACGCCCACAAGATAAAAGCTTTGGAAAACGTTGTGGGAAATGAAGAAATTACTTGTCACAAGCAATTTCTTCATTTCCCACAATACATTCTACAATACAGACCCAAATATGTAATATTCCTTAAATATGTCGTACGCAACATTTTGAGTTTTGACTAGTCTAAAATTTTGCCATCTGGTAATGGGAGGAATGTTATACTTACCGTAGACATCCAGCAGATTTGAGATGGAAGAACAATTCTGGTTCATGTGTCTGAAGCAGTGTTTCAAACAGCAGACTCAGCCAAAGAATCATAATAGGAATTGGTAAGTTTCTACTCATTTATAAATGAACAATCAGCTTCTATAATGTATTGTAACAGGATTGCTATACTTACGGTTGACATCCAACAGATTTAAGATGAAAGAACAATTCTGGTTCATGAGTTTGTAGTAGTGTTTCAAACAGCAGGCTCAGGCAGACTATACCCTGTAATGAATCATCATAGGAAACGGTAAGTTTCAATTCCCTTAAATATGTCAAGTTAAATATATTTATCATGGCAATACAAAGCAGTGCAAACCAGCAAAATAGAGCAACAAAGTCCCAGGTTGATTGTTTTTAGCAGGCTTAACAGCAAAATTTAGTTACAGATACAATTTGTGCATAATAAAGCACAGAAAAGAATGAGATCAAAGAAGGAAAGTCCTGTAACTAGCATTTTCTTCTTCTGACTGAATGTTTTCTCAAGCCCTTTTTTTCGGTATGTCAAAAGGTATCAGTTTGGAAGAGGGCTAAACAATACCCTAACTATTATTACTGTTGTGACCAAAGCTTTGGCAGGCCAGGCAGTATAGACTAAGATCAGCCTGCACAGATATGCAATCTGATCTTAGCTTACACTGCTGGCTTCTACTCTAATATTGTGACACAAATTATCTTGTTGAAATGCATCTTAAATTGGTACTTTCGTTTGAAACAAAATTTTAGACAGCATGACCAGGGTTAATACATACCTGTGGATGTGATGAGATACTGTGAAGTCTGAAGAAATATCTAGTATAAATCTCTCTGAACACATAGTACAGCTTCACTGGTTCTTTATACAGAAAACACATAGGGGCCACTGAAATCATACAGAAAATGTCTAGTAAATAAGGGAAACATGTCTAATTTCTCGTCTTTTAACCCATCAGCCAACGGGTCTGTCTTTCGATGCCCCACAAGAAGAGTTCTTTGGAAAATATTGTGGACAATCAAAAAATTGATGGTGAGAGGCATTTTCTTCATTTCCCACAATATTTACTACCAACAAGAGTGCCATGGTCACAATATACGCCGCCCCAGAGACTAAGTTTTAAGGGGGCATAACTCAGGCAAAAATCAATGTACCATAAAATCCTTCCTTCATGCACATCTACCAATTGAGGTGATAACATTGACCAAGTTTCAAGAAGATCCAGCCAGAAACTTAGGAGGAGTTGCGTTGACAAGAAAAGTGGACGGACGTACGGACGGATGGACGGATGGACGGACAGACGGAGAAGATGACGCCAATATACGTCCGCCTCCGGCGGCGTATAAAAAGGACAAAAAAATTATACAGCTCATTCACATGAAATTGTCGTCTGCAGCATCTTTGAATTTAGTGGGGGAAAAAGTAAGAAGTATCTAAGTGCCTAGCAAGGAAGGTTAAAATTAAATCTGAGCAACAAAACTTTTATCATTTTATTTGTTTTAAAAGGTATTGTATCCTAGATGCCATAGATGCTAATTTCCTATGTCACAGCCATTTTATTTCATAATTATAAGGGCACACAGCATTTGTCAGACAAAGTTATAGTCATTTGAATAATCCATTTAAGATTATTATTGAAACAAGATGTGTTTGTGAAACACAAATGCCCCCGAAATGGCCATTTTTCTAAAATGTTAAGTTTTCTTGGAGTAAAGGGTTATTAAGGGTTAAGGGATGACCTTGAGGAAGGTCAAATTGCATGGAACAGATAGATATCATTGAAAGGAAGTTGCATACCAAATTTGAGCTTTGTATGTCAAATACTTTTGGAGAAAAGGCAAAGGTTAAGTTTTCGGAGTAGAAGGTTAAGTTTTCGTAGAGTAAAGGGTTGATAAGGGTTAAGGGATGACCTTGAGGAAGGTCAAATTGCATGGAACAGATAGATATCATTGAAAGGAAGTTGCATACCAAATTTGAGCTTTGTATGTCAAATACTTTGGGAGAAATGGCAAAGGTTAAGTTTTCGGACAGACGGACAGACAGACAGACGGACGGACGGATGGACAGACGGACAGACAGACGGACACGAGTAAAACAATATGCCCCCGATCTCTCGATACGGGGGCATAAAAAACAAGCTTGCACAATCATGAAATCAACAATACTAATAAATACGCAATCTGGTCATGCTTTGTCCGTCAGCTTATGCAATAATCTATTACACTTGGAATAAAGTAAATGATCATTTGTAACCTTACAATATGTAGCAAAACCATAAAATGGGAAATATCATCATCCATAGGTTAGATATTGGAGAACTTTTCTTGTCTAATTAGTCCTCTTAAGGTGGAAGGCCCATAATGAAAAACACCACTTTCTAGTCATACGAAATGCATAAAATTACACACACTTGTAAATACACTTCACATAAGTTGATTCACCGTGCCGGATTTCAAGATTATGCTTCAAGAAGAAAATAATTTACAAATGTCATTTTACTCTTTATTCATATGCAAGGGAGGTAATTTTGAACATTTTTGTCAAATATTTTCACAAGTATGCATGAATTCAAAATTCTAAACCATACAAAATGCTTATGTTTATATTTGGAATGGAAGTGTGACTCAGTTTAGGAATTACCGGCATTTTTCAAATTTCGCCTCTGGCTCTTTGGTGCTGATTATGGGTCTTCTACCTTAATTTTTCAAACAATCATTTTAATGTTTCTATATGAGAGGAAACATTTGAAACAAAAAGGGAAAAGTAGAAAATGCTTATGACTATCATTTTCTCCATTTCTCTAATTGCTTTTCATGCTGTAACATACAATGTAAATATTTTCCACATGAAGTAAAAATGTTATATCCACTGCATCATCTTTGAAAATTTAGTCCTAAGCTTTGTTGTTTGGGAACAAGTTAAGTTACATAATCATTCTTTTGTAACTTACCATACATAGCAAAACCATGAAATGGGATGACACCATTCGGAGGATAGATAACGGAGAACTCTTCTTGTCCAAGTTTTCCCCGTATGTAGGATTTAGGTGGTGAAGCACTGTTTAATCTAAAATGTTTCAACACTTCTGTGTCTCTGGTAAATGGAAGTAAAATCTGAAATAAATGTAGAAAATATATTGTATCTGCGAAGTGTTCAGCCAGTTTCTGGGTTTAAAGTACAAAGGAAGATTGACAGAAAATGTATAAAATATAAACAGGCCTAATCCAAACTCTGTAAAAGTGACATAACAGATCAAGATTGATGTTTTAATCCTTTCCAAAACAAGACTAGATTTTTTACATTCCTATCAGAAGAAAACTTGTGGAAAAACATTCAGGTAAAAGAAGAAAATGCTGATAACTAGCTAGCATTTTCTTCTTTTTTTCTTCTTTTACTACAATATTTTCTGTGCTACATTTAACACAAATTTTATCTTCATTTGTATTCATTTTGATGTCTGCTGCAGCTTTTGAATTGGAACTGACTAGATGTTAGCTGTTTCAGAAAGGGTTAATGCTTTTCACGCCTATCTTGAAATATTCTGACAGCATAGAAGAAAATCAGCCTACACAAATCAGAAATATGATCTTATTCTTGACTGATTTGCTCTTTATACTCAATCTAACAAGATTAAACTGTTTTAACGGCCTTTTAAGAAAAAGCTTTATAAAACATTTAGACAAAAGTGGAAAAATGCAGCAATCTTTGAATGCTATAATTCTAGCTCATTTTCATTCCTGCAACATCTACCAACTTGTACCAGTGTAAAATCTTGTCTTCTTAGAAAAATGGTTTGTTATGTTTTAATATCTACAATAAATAATGCTACGAAAACAACAGACTGATGTAAGATGTACCTGATACAAGTAATCTTCAAACACAAAATACTGATCATCATTTGTAGCTGTCAGTTTGACATCCTGAAATGTAATATGAAATTGCAGACATGATAGTTTTTATATTTCATAGTGTATATGTATATTGAAAATATCAAATTTCATCAATCTTCAGACAGACAAGCAAATGTACTCTTGTTTGCTTCATCAAGTTTTTTTTTTAAATTCCCAAATACATGTAACAATTATTCAGTCACTATAAAGGGACTCTTTATTGAATGAAGTACATTTAGTCCTTCTAAATCAAGCTTGTTTCTAACTTTATCTAGCCACACTTTCTATCTATAGTAACATTTATGAGAAACTAGACCTTGAAAAACTTGGTACCACCGCTTAAATTACTTTCTTTTTGGTCTTAGATAATATGATGCACAACAACTTTGCAAACCCTGACTGTCCCCATGTTGTTCTGATCCCTAAAATATCTTGGATGGGCCCCATTAACCCATTACCACACAATGACTCTTTTTTGACTTCCTACAAGATAATGGCTTTGAAAACAAGAGGGCTGTTGGCCCTAGGTCGCTCACCTGAGATAGGTTTTTTTTAACAGATCAGATTTCTTACAGGTAATGTAATAAAATAGATGCTATGCCCCTGACAAGCAGATTTTTACAAGAAGTCCCCTTTTTCTGTGACCAGGCTTCATATTGAAAAACATAGAAAAGTACCTCTTAGCAATATGATCATAAAATAATGCAAATATGTTATTTTGTCAAATTTGGCTTTGCGGTTAGGGAGAAATTGCTTCTGACAGATTTCGTGTAATTTCTCTTTTTCTGTTGCTATGGCAACCAGTTGCTTTTTTTTATTGATTTCATTTTTTTTTTTAATTTTGTATAGAAGACCTCCTCAGGAATATTTCTGTCAAGTTTGGTTGAAATTGGTCTTAAAAGTTTAGGAGATATTGTCCAAAGAAATCATTTAGATTTATTCAAATTTCTCCTTTTCTGTTGCCATGGCATCCAGAGTTTTTTAAGAATTTTAATTATTTCAGCAATTTTCAAAAGGGACCTCGTAAGGAATATTTTTATCAAGTTTGGTTGAAATTGGCCCGGTAGTTTAAGAGGAGATGTTCTAAGAGGTTATTGAGATTTAGTCAAATTTCTCCTTTTCTGTTGCTATGGAGTTTTTTTATGGATTTAAATTCTTTTAAAAATTCTTAAAGGGGTTCACCTAAGGAACATTCCTGCCAAGTTTGGTTGGAATTGGCCAAGTAGTTTAGGAGGAGATGACATTTAAAGAAATATTTGACGGACGACACACATACGCACGGATGACGGACAAAAGGTCATCACAATAGCTCACTTGAGCACATTGTGCTCAGGTGAGCTAAAAATTGTGGAAAATGAAGAAAGTACTTGTAACAAGCAATTCCTTCATTTCCCACAATTTTTTCTACCCAGAAAGATCAAAGAATGCAATTTCTTCAATTCATATTGTCGTCTGCAGCATCTTTGAATTTTGACCGCCCTAAAATTTTGTCATTTGGTAATGGGTTAATTAAGAAAACTCCCACAAAATCTAATTTGAAATAGGTCAGTACTTGACTATGTTGACATCGCAGGCAGTGTTATATATCAACATGTTTCATTGCATGATGAATAGGAGAGATGAAATGGCTTACCTTATATAGAAGACTATCTACCAACAGATCATGGGCTATCACGTTTGATTTTAATTGCTCATAGTACAGGGTGTCCTAAAAAATAATTTTCACAAACTATCAATTATGGATATAATATTTGAGCCAGTGACACTTTTTGATGCACCTCATAGTTATAGCTTTGGAAAACATTCAGGTAAAGGAATAAAATGTTGATAATCAGCATTTTATAGTTTTGACTCAATATTTTCTGTGCTAAATCATACATATTTTTTATAATTTTGACACACTCAGTGGCGGATCCAGAGGGGTTCAGATGAACCCCCCTCTGTAGCCTATTTACTTCATTTTCATGCAGAAATTCAGTCAAATTTGTGTACTAAAAGGAAAACAACCCCACCCGCTATCTGTATAATCTAACCCCCCTTACAAAAATCCTGAATATGCCACAGCAACTATTGTGTTCTCATTAACTGCTTTCAAATTCAAACAGTAAAAATATTTACTGTTTGGGAAAGACTTAAATTAAATCTGTGGTAATACCAAAGGGAAGAAATCAAAACTCACAAATTCATCGACTTCTATTCCCAGCATCTGACACCATAGATCAGATCTGAGACTGATAGGACAGCCCTTCTTAGCATATTCCTGGGCCAGGGGACTTTGATTAGCTGCTAAAACTGAAAATTTAGAGAATATCGTCACATGTCAACAAAAACCTCATAACTGCAGCTTGTTTTAAGCTGCAGTTATGAGGTTTTTGTTGAAAAGCAATAACATGTTTCATCGATAAAAATGAGTAACAACATAATTGGTAACCCCCAAGCATTTGACACCACATACTTATAGAGCAGTCCTTCCTAGCATACTCCTGGGCCAGGGGACTTTGATTTGCTGCTAAAACTAAACATGTGTGAGCCTGAATATGGAAAAAGGGCCCTTTTAACATTAAAACATTTGCTGTCTGGTAATGGGTTCAGGACATGGTTCTAACATACTGGGTAGTGATGATATTTTAAACTGCAATTTATCACTTAATGTTGCTGAAATCCAATACCATGTATACTCATTTGAGTTGTCCGGACGAGACAATTAAAACTGAATATTACAACACATTTTTGTTCAATTCAACAATGTTATGTCAATTCAACACCAGTAAGAATTACATAGTGGATATGCAACAAACTTTACCTTTTTTTCCAAGTCTAACTCTCTCTGTATCAAACATTTCTGGTGGTATATCACTGTTATCATCTATACCAGTCTGACATTGATTGATGGACATATCACTGTATAATAATCTCTGAAAAATAGTGTAATTATGATGCTGAAAATTTTGACAACTTATAAAGCCATTTATTAGTTTTAGATTGACTGACACATTGCAGAATCATATTTTTATTATTCCTCTAAGAAAAGGCAAACAATTCCACAGAAGAATCCCAATATCTATCAAATTTAACCCTTCTCCAAATAAGACCTGGTTTTGATGTCCCTACAGGGCTCGAATTTCCACTAGCATACTGGCATTTTGCTAGTTGAAATTAAAAATTGCTAGTGATTCTATCTGACACTAGATTTTTTTGGCTAGTGGAAAAAATTCCCCACCCACAAGTTTTACCAATGCAACCTGAAAAGGCTTGCAAAAAAACTTCCAAATATTGACGAACTGTACAAGTCTTTGGATATGTCCTTTAAACAAAGAACTTTATGCACTATGTGAAGCTTTTATTTTTTCAAAATGAAAAACAAATTGCAAGTGAATTTGCCTTTTTGCTAGTGGTTTCAAAAGCCACTAGCAAAATATTGCGAGTGATTCTTTTAGTGAAATTCTAGCCCTGCCCTACCCAATAGGGTTTGGGAAAACATTGAGGCAAAAGAAGAAAATGCTCCTTTGGCCTTATTTGCCAAATTTTACACAAACAAAATCTTTGTGACCATCCATTTTCCCATTGGCAGCAACCTTCAAAATGGACCAACCTAAATTGTTATTGTTTGTGAAAGGGTAGGAGGCATAATAGTCTACCTACTAAGTCAAAAAATGTGACTTTCGTAGGCATTCTCTGAACATGGGCGACTACCATGCTGAATGATATCTTCAAGGCATGGTACGTATGGCTTGCCCGGTAGTCGCCTCTAGCAGGCGATATTGGTTGAAATAAACTAGGTCAAAGGTCATTCGGTACATTTTTCACACGTGCCCCCTAAAATATCCCATAACTTAGTCATTTATTAAGCTAAAACAATTATTTTGGTACCTAAATAGAGCTGATGATTTGTACTTTTACTTAAAACATCAATATGCAACTTTACAAATTTGTGTTTTTGTATTTTTTGATAAATATAGTGAAAAATGGCCAAAAAAATCACAAAAATATTTTTTTCGAAAAGTAAAAAAAATCATAAAAAATACCAACGGAGTGTTTGGATGATTGACATTATACTTAAAAATTGCCTAGCAACCTACTGTTTACTGATATATATTTGCTTACAGAATTAGTCTTTAACCTACCCTTGTAGCCATAGCTAAAAGTGGGTGGGGTAAATTTTCCAAAAAATACAAAAAAACACAAACATAGGTGTAGCTAAACGCCTTTCATATAAATGATATTCTACGATATTTTTATCGATGTTTTATTGCAAATTCTTGTTTTAAAATCATATTTTCATGAATTTTTATAGCTTTCGATGCATTTTCCTAAAAAATAATAAGAATTTTAAGGACAAAAACATTGATTTAATTAAAACAGAAGTAGAACTATATATAGCTTATTTCAACTTTACAAAGCCATAACAATACCTCTCTGAACGAATACATAGTCACAAAAAAGTGCAATTAAATAAAACAAGACTGAAAATAAATCAGAAATTAAGAATAATCAGCAGCTGAAACTAGTCATTTCACTATCTTACTATCATAAGACATTAAAGGTAAGCATTTATGTTTCAACACGTTTCGTTCATTGATGATGTATAGTTTCATTCTGTAAAGCAAACATTAAATTTCATTATTGCAATTTTGGTAATTACACCATGTAGTTGTACAAGAACATTCGAACATGTAATATCATTTTTCAACATGTATATAAAATGTAATTAGGAACGGATCTATTGGAAAAATTATCACAATCATCAGGCTGACTGTTCTGATACACTGTTTTAATTATTCAAATCACTCGATATTTGATATAACATATTGCATTATGTTTCTGGTGAATATTAGAACACAAGACACAACAATCCGTAGCTCATCCATCCTGCACAATCCTTTCCATGTTAATTCACAATTGATGGGTTGTGGAGTTGGCACCAAGGAACTCTTTGACATAAGTAGTGGAAATATATGAACCTGTGGTTGCTTCTAGCTAACCCCATTTCAATATACTTGATAAACTTCTGGGCATTGACTAACTTATAACATAACTAAAAAACTCTTCATTCCATACTAACTTTCGCTATAATCAAATGTGTATCTTTCATTTTATATGTATAGTATTGTTGTATCATAAAACAGACGAAAAAAAGTGAATCCTATGACCACAAATCAGAGTATAATATTTGCTTGGAAATCTTAATATTTGTCGATGCAAGAGATTCTCAGTATACACGTCCATTTGTGAAGTTTAAATACACAAAACCCCTAGACTTATTGGTAGAAGCAGAGAATTAATTACAAATATTTCTGGTAATGCACCTATTGGAAAGAACTTAATAATTGGGCGTGTTCTTCCATTCCCACAACAGCTAGACTCGACAACAGGTATTGTTTCAGAAGGTCTAAATGATGAAGGCTTGATCATATCAGCTATATTTGGATAACTATTTACGTCGAATAACTATTGTGGTAATTTTCATCCGTCAATAGATGTGAAATACATGTATATCGTGCATCTTCGGCGTCATCAGTGGCAACGGTGATTGACAAGGACATCCAGATCTTTAAAATCCGGATACCTTTGTCAAATTGCATGGTAACGGGACACGCCGAAGATGGAGGTAAAAATACACAAAGTGTTTGTGTCTAATAACGGGTGGAATACCTTAATCCTCTACAAGATTTGACAACGCTTTTAGCGAGACCTCTTTTTTGAAAGGTTTAGAGTACGATTAAAAAACATAGAATCGTATAGCAATTTTTTTCATGATCTCTTAAACCTTTAAAATGGACTCTGGATATTCTCCCGAGATAATGATGTGCATCACGCAACTTGGCCTGGTTTCTAGTGTAACAATGTCTTGCTGTTTCTTTATTCCTGTTCACAGGTACCTGTACCACAATTTAACATACATTGATATCTTTAAATCATGTTCACCACATTGTATACCGACGACTACACCCAGGCTTCACACAAAGTTCTTCCAGTACATAGACTGCCTAATGTGTTTCAATCTTTAAATTGACTAGTCTGTGCTCATGTTTAGCGAATCAAACTTAGTTGAAGAAACAATTTCGTCACACTACGAGAACGGGTGGTCCGGTAAAAATCGTTCCTACTTTCTCGATTTTTTTGATATACAATGTATAGTGTCACATTTATAGTGTTATAGACATATTCAAACAATGTTATCAACAACTTTTACAGAATGACAACACATTAAAGTGTCTGCACTGTAACCCACAGTATATAACATGATTCTGCCATTGTGTGTTAAGAGGAGATCAAAACGCTTTGAGCCTCATTAAGACAGAACCAGATATTCGTTTTAAAACTTTTTTGTTTTACCACTTAGACTTCTTCGAACTCCATATTATACTATTTCTCCATCTATTTTGCCAATCGTTGATACTTGATCTATAGAAGTCAACGTCTTGGTACCCTAACCGGTCCTCCACAGTAGCAGTCATTTAATCAATTTTCATCTTCCTGACTCTCCCCGTATCTTTGGATGTCTTCACCTAGAGTTTAATGGTTTCAAAAAGGAGAGTACTCGCCATAAACTACGGGCAATTGCTCTTCACATTTGACAGATTTGGCCTCCAGGGCTAGACACATCGTCGCAACCCTCTTTTCAATCTTATCCATTTGTGTCTGTATCCTTACATCTAGCAAGAATATCCTACAATCAATCTGCATTTGAAATATTTATACTCGTGAATAACGGTGTAAAGCATTATACTATCTGAATGGCATAAATACCCTAGGCTCAAAACTTTTTGATATCCCCTTGTGTTTAAGAGAAGAACTCCAAATACTGACACCTCAAAACACAAAGCCCTACAAGCATAAAAAATAATAATAAATGACCCTAATTTCGTGTTTCAATATCTGATAGTTTGAATTTTTGCACTTTAACCAGCGAAGACTGAATAGTTTCAATTCGCTTTGTTTAACATACTGAAAGTTCCGTTTAGTTCTTATTAAGATTGATCATAATGTCTTTCACTGATTATGGGCCATAACATTTATGAATGTCAACTAAACACATTCTCAACCTTTTTTTACGCAAATACATGTAATTCCAATGGTTGCTGAGAATGTACTTTCCGTCAATTGTCCATAGAAACAGACTACATATATTGCTTTTAAAAGATTGGCTAATCATGGATACAGCTGTCGGATGGATCATGAAAGGACGGTCGTCTGGCTTGTCCTTAAAACTTTTTCCGCTTGTGAAATGTGTAGGCCTATGGAAGGATGTTTGAAGGATGTTTGAACGAAGGTTCTAGCCAATAGAACCTTATTTAATCAGGTCATTGAACTGTGGGACTTACTAGTACAAGAATTGTCCTGTGTCAACCTACTTTAAAGCTGTTTTGAATCTAAATTTTTACTCGGCAAACGAAATTTGTAAAATACCGCTTATTGAAAAAAATCCCTCAGTTTCTATATTTTTCTCCTTTGTGCACCGGTTCCCCTGTTTCAAGCTAGCACAATGTTATAAAGAACTGGATGCCGGATGTTGCTTTAATGTATCATTAGCAGTACTGAATTCATATGATATATCATTTTTCTACTGCTTTTCATTGAAACCTGCCTAAAATATTGTTCGGATTTCACTTGTACATTTTGGAATTTTGGTGTTTGCCCCCACTTCGTTCTTTAGATCTATATACGCGCACTGATATTAAGCAAACTAATATCAAGATACAAGCAGTTAATCGCATATCACGTTGACAAAATTGGCTTCCTTTTTCAGTTCCTATGAAAAAAGTAATTTATGTTTAGTTTGACCAAAAGTTGATTTTCAATGAATAGAAAATGCAATTTTTGCTACTTCTGCATGTACACGTCATGACGATAGGAAGCCATTTTATATTGGAGAGGCTGAAGCCCCGATGTCTGAATATTTGGGGGGGTGAATTGGATTTTTACCAAAAATTCAGTGTAAAATAAGAAAAATTCGACATATTCGGCCAACTTTTTTTTTTTTGGGGGGGGGGGGGGGGGGGGGGCTCAGCCCACATCCTAGCCCGCCCTGATCCTACGAGCCTACACTTAAAAATTACCATGGAAATCATTTTTTATTTATTGAATAAGCTTTTCTTTGCCTAATGAAATGTATGTTTGCCTCCAGTCTTTCCAATCTGAGGCTTATTAGTGTACAGTGACCCATCAGAATTTATAGGTGGCGAGACGAAGTGAGTCTAAACTTGTATATAGGCCTATGTGTGCTTGGTGTAATCATGTCAACCATTTCCAAACTAGAGTTTTTTTCCTTTTTAATACTATAAACAAGTTGTTCTAGATTGTTAATGTTTATTCATTACATTACTTGAAATGTTTTGAGCGCCAAAGTGAATTGAACCAATTTCCTATGTTATCTGAGTGGGTGGGGTAACTCTTCCACACTTTTTTTAACATTTTCAACGTGAAAGGCATTGTTTTAAATGTTATTTTCGCAATTATATATTAATATGATCTATTTAGAGTCAATATCCAGACAAAAGAAACAAGAGGACCATGATGGTCCTATATCGCTCACCTGAACCAAAATGATATGAGCAACATTTTTGTTCAATTCAATAAATATTTATGACTTTACAACTGAAAACGAACTTATGGTCAATAACGTTGTGAAAATCGAGCTCATCCAAGATCTTATGGTGCTCAACATTGTGTCCAAGATTTGTCTTGTTTGATAAATAATTGTAGATTCTGGAGTATAAACAAGATCGAAAACAGCCGAAAACAGCAATTTTGTCAAATTCAAGGGCACATAACTCTCAACTTTTTTTATCAGAACAGACTGAAAACCAAACTCATCCCAGAACTTATGATCCCCAACATTGTGTCCAAGTTTTGTCTTAATTGATCAATAATTGTAGATTCTATAAATAAGGTCAAAAACAGTCGAAAACGGCAATTTTATCAAATTCAAGGGCACATAACTCTCGACTTTGTGGTAAGATCAGGCTGAAATTCAAACTCACCCCAGATCTTATAATACCCAACATTGTGTCCAAGTTTTGTCTTGATTGGTCAATAATTGTAGATTCTAGAGTGTAAACAAGTTCGAAAACAGCCGAAAACAGCAATTTTATCTAATTCAAGGGCACAAAACTCTAGACTTTTTAATCAGATGGGACTGAAAATCAAACTCATCCAAGATCTCATGGTCTCAAACATTGTGTCCAAGTTTTGTCTTAATTGATAAATAATTGTAGATTCTAGAGTGTAAACTATGTCAAAAACAGCCGAAAATGGCAATTTTATCAAATTAAAGGGCACATAACTCTCATTTTTCTGGTCAGATCCGACTGAAAATCAATCTCATTTGAGATCTTATGGTCTCCAATATTGTGTCCAAAATTTGTCTTGATTGGGAAAAAATTGTAGATTCTAGAGTGTAAATAAGGTCGAAAACAGTCAAAAACAGCAATTTTATCAAATTCAAGGGCACATAACCCTCGACTTTGTGGTAAGATCAGGCTGAACTTCAAAGTCATACGAGATCTCACGGTCCCAAACATTGTGTCCAAGTTTTGTCTTGATTGATGAATAATTGTAGATTCTAGAGAGTAAACAAGGTCAAAAACAGCCGAAAATGGCAATTTTGTCAAATTCAAGGGCACATAACTCTCGTCTTTCTGGTCAGATCAGACTGAAAATCTCATCTGAGATCTTATAGTCTGCAACATTATGTCCAAGATTTGTCTTGATTGATCAATAATTGTAGATGCTAGAGTGTAAACAATGTCAAAACTAGGTATTTTTGGCATTTAAGGGCAGATAACTCCTGACTTTCTGGTTCGATCTGACCCATAATTGAACTCATCCGAGATCTTATGGCCATACATCTTTTGACCAAGTTTGGTCAAGATTGGCTTATATTTGTAGATGCTAGAGTGTAAACACGAAATTGTGGACGGACGGACGGACGGACGGACGGACAGACAGACAGACAGACGGACGACGGACAAAAAGTGATCACAATAGCTCACCTTGAGCACTTTGTGCTCAGGTGAGCTAATGATATCATTTAAGTTCCATCAATACTGTTGAAATGAAATGTACACTGTATAAAAGCAACAATCGTTACATATATTGACCCCAGCTGATTTTTAGCTGTACCTTCATTTAGAAATAGGGACTTTATACTACCAAATGTGATCTTAAATTTTTGCTAAGGGTTTGTAGAAAGTTTTCAGCACATTTGTGTAATTGAAAAGGCAATAATATTTCATATGGAGCATGATTTCCATTTATACAACGTTCATATTTTGCACATTTTTGGCCTTTTTTCACATTTCGCCAAATATTAATGAATGTGCAGATGAGAAAAGTATCACTAACTATATTTTATATGCAAGACAATTTATTGGGCTTTCATTTAAAACCATTTTCATGCATTTAGACATAAAATTGACAGAGTTATACGCATTTAAAGCGGGCTTAGGTGAATTTTGCACCCAATGACCTTTGACCTAGTTTTGTGACCTTAATACGGCCGACTGGAGGCGACTACCGGTCTAAACAAATCAGGCAAGCCTTATACTTTGCAAATAATACGTCAAAACTCCATGTTCAAAAAATGCCTACGAAAATGTTTTCTAGCCACTTTTTCGGAATTGGTAGGTAGACTATAAATTAGAATGGTTGTCATGATGAAAGACTTATTTCATACGAAACATTGTGTGGCTTTCAAATTTGGTGGGGGTTGGATGGGGCAAAAAGATGCAAAAAAGAAGAAATTGCTTGTCACAAGCTATTTCTCCTTTTTAACAATATCCTCCCCCCCCCCCCTCGTGAAAATTCGGACCTCTTACTTTGAGTTTGGACTCCTATATTTCGAAACTTGGAAATCCAATGGACTCTTTACTCAATTGATTAGCATAATGGACTTGAATGATTTCTGCCATATATCTTTTTTGAGCTGTTTGCAATATTTGCTTGTCACAAAAACAAGAATTGTCCGCGGACAATAAAGCTCACCCAAACGAGAGCTTGTCACAAAGAAAAGTCATTTCCTAGGTCAAGGTAAAAAGGTCATGGCCTAAAATGAAATTTTGTAAAAGTAGGTCAAGCTCCATGGTCAAGGTCACAAGGTCACAGGTCATGGTCAAATGTACACTGTGTTGGAATGAGGTGTCCGTGTAAGGCTGTTTGGTGTAAAAGGACATGAGTTATAGGCCAAGTTAAAGTTTTTTGAAAGTAGGTCAAACTCCAAGGTCAAGGTCACCAGGTCCAAGGTCATGGTCAAATGTGAAAAGTGTTGGTAGGAGGTGTCATTGTGTGAAATATCAAGGCTGTAGGTGTAAAAGGACATGAGATAAAGGCCAGGTTAAAGTTTTTTAAAAGTAGGTCAAATTTCAAGGTCAAGGTCACCAGGTCCAAGGTCATGGTCAAATATGAAAGGTCTTAGTGGGAGGTGTCCATATGTGAAATATGAAGGCTGTAGGTGTAAAAGGACATGAGCTATAGGCAAGGTTAAAGTCTTTTAAAAGTAGGTCAAACTCCAAGGTAAAGGTCACAAGGTTCATGGTCATGGTCAAATGTGAATCATGTTGGTAGGAGGTGTCCATGTGTGAAATATCAAGGCTGTAGGTGTAAAAGGACATGAAATATAGGCCAGGTTAAAGTTTTTTAAAAGTAGGTCAAACTTCAAAGTCACAAGGTCCAAGGTCATGGTCAAATGTGAATGGTGTTGGTAGGAGGTGTCCATATGTGAAATATCAAGGCTGTAGGTGTAAAAAGACATGAGATATAGGCCAGGTTAAAGTTTTTTTAAAAGTAGGTCAAACTCCAAGGTCAAGGTCATGAGGTCAAAGGTCATGGTCAAATAAGAATGGTGTTGGTAGGAGGTGTCCATATGTGAAATATCAAGGCTGTATGTACAATAGGGCATAAGATATAGGCCAGGTTAAATTTTTTTAGGCCAGGTTAAAGTTTTTAAAAGTAGGTCAAACTCCAAGGTCAAGGTCACAAGGTCAAAGTCTCAAATGAAAGGTCTTTGTGACAGGTATCCACATGTGAGATATGAAGGCTGTAGGTCTAATATGGCATGAGATATAGGCCAGGTTAAAGTTTTTTAAAACGGTCAAAAAGTGAGTCAAACTCCAAGGCCAAGGTCACAAGGTCAAAGGTCATGGTCTCAAATTAAAGGTCTTGATTAGAGGTACCCACAGGTGAAATATGAAGGCTGTATCTCTAACAGGGCATGAGATATGGGCCAGGTTAAAGTTTTTGCGGACGCCGACGCCGACGCTGACGGCGACATCCAGGGGTATGACAATAGCTCTTCCGAGACTATCGTCCCAGGCGAGCTAAAAAGAGTCCAAGGTCAAAGGTCAAGGTCATTAGGCAAAGGTCATGGTCTCAAGGTGAAGGTCATGGTACGAAGTATCCATATGTGAAATATCAAGGCTCTATCTATAATAGTGCAAGAGAAATAGGCCAGGTTAAAGTTTTTGAAAAGTAGGTCAAACTCCAAGGTCAAGGTCACTAGGTTAAAGGTCATGGTCCAAAATGAAACGTCTTGCTGAGAAGTATCCATGTGTGAAGTACCAAGGCTGTATCTGTAACAAGAGCTGTCCGAAGACAGCGTGCTCGACTTTCTAAGTTGCTTAGTATAAAGGGGGCATAACTCCAAATATAGTTGAGCCAGGGTCATGGGCCCTAGTAGTAATGTAGAGGGTGTGATAGTGAATAAGTATTCCAAGTTTGGGTTGAATCCCTTTGATAGTATGGAAGTTATTGATGTTTGAAAAAAACTTTAACCTTTGTTGCAACGCCAACGCCGACACCGACGCCCGGGTGACAGTATAAGCTCTCATTTTCGTAGAAAAGTCGAGCTAAAAATGGCCGAGATATAGGCCAGGTTAAAGTTTTTTAACCCATTACCACTCAGTGGCTCTTTTTAACTCCTTGGTCTTGAGCAAACAGTAACTCTTTTTAACTCCTTTCATTTTCAACCTTAAAAAAGTATGGCAATCCTTTGAAGTTTGAACTTTTCTTTTTTATGATTAGTAAGTTTGATTTATTAGCTTTTAAGACCATTAAATAAAATATGCACTTTGTTCTTTAAAAAAAGAGTAATTTGCAATTTAAACATGACTGGGGTCTGATAACTTTTTCAAAATTGCTTAAAAATTACTGTAGAAATACACATAATTAAAATAATTTTTACATCTTTCATTTCCTTAATATTGTATTTCCTTATATTAACAAAAAAATCTTAAAAAATATATAAAATAGTTGTTTTATTTCTGTTTGAAGACAAGAGCCGTCACAGACGGATTATGCCCCCCGAATAATTGTTTGTCACAAAATAAAAACTATCATACATTAAGCCCCCTTTTCCCATGACAGCTTTTTTGTACACACATTATTTATAGAATATGGTCTAGAACATCCTATTTATTACATGAGCACAAAATTTCATTAAATTCTGCCCATTAGATGAAGAGAAATAAGAGAAAAACTAATTTTTACACTAAGGCCCCTTTTCCATGACGCAGCCTTAAATTTACAAACGAAGAAAAAGGTCCCTAGGTATTGACCCAGGGAGTTCACATGTGAAATTTCATTGAATTTAGTCCAAGGGTTGCTGAGATATGGCTGTGGACGGACGGACGGACACACGGACACACGGATGGACGGACAGCAGGGCGACTATATGCTCCCCCGAAATTTTTTCGGGGAGCATAAAAATTAAAATTCAACACCAAACATGAAAGGGTACTGTTCTGCAAAGTCATCTTACATAAAAAGGGCTTATTTCATCTGAAAAGGTATTTAAATTCTCTAAGAACTTTACATATATCAAAAATGTGTAACATAATCAATTATGCATCTTTTTAACAGTTGTTTTAAGATCAGGTGCAGAAAGGGTTAAAAACCAATAATTCTTATCAGCATCTGTTTGTTCAAAACCACCCTTGATTCAACCTGGCTGAGTTGTAATGGGTTTAAAAGTAGGTCAAACTCCAAGGTCAAGGTCACTAGGTCAAATATCATGGTCCCAAATGAAAGGTCTTGGCAGGAGGTATCCATGTGTGAAGTATCAAGGCTGTATCTCAAACAGTGCCTGAGATATAAACCAGGTTAAAGTTTTTGAAGACGCGATGCTGATGCCGACGCTGACACTAGGGCTGTGACATTAGCTTCCCAGACATAAAGTCCCGGCTCGCTAAAAAGAGAAAATGTTGATTTAGTTCTTCTCTTCAAAGTTTTCTATGCTACAGCATAGAAATTTCTACATGAATCTGTACTAGTTTTGTCATTTACATCTCCTTCAAATTTTCACCAATATTTTCCATTGGGTAAGGGTAAGTATTGCATTAAACAGAGTAGCCTTACCAGTTTGTTGATTTCATTCAGTTTTAATGGCAGTTGCACCAAACCCCATAGAGTGTGAGTTCTGAAAGGAGAAAAATACAATTACCGTAATTATTCTAATAAACGCCCATGCGTTTATTATAAGCATGGTCGATAGAAAAGTAGTGGGGTGGGCGTTTATTAGAGGTATTCTTATTTTGTCCGTCATAATTTTCAATCAAGTGTCTTTTTATGAACTCGAAGTTCAGCTAGTCGAATTTGGCAAAGTTTTGTTATAAGGACTGAAAAATACAATTTTTCAAGGAAATTCTTTCATTGCCAACAGATTTTGGGCTTAACATCCTTTTTTTATTGTTTTTGGAAATGTTCTTTGGTTATGACTTACATTATTTTAAACCTGGAATCAGGGAATGGGCGTTTATTAGAATCACACCCTTTTGCTAAAATTGTGCTTGAAATAAGCAGATTTTCAGCCGAGATTTTGGGGGATGGGCGTTTATTAGAATATGGGCATTTATTAGAATAATCACGGTAAGCCAGGATCTGGAAAAAGGGCTCTTACAACATTTGAGATTTTCCTATTTCAAGATCAAACTAAGCCAATGTGCATGACCTGTAACACTCACTAATAGTTGCTAGAGATTATGGAATAGTTATTAGAGAACAACCATTGATCTTGATCAGACTGTGCATAAGCACAGGCTGATCTAGATCAACGTTGCTCTCAAATACCATAAATGCCCCTTTTCAGGCTCATATATATAACCTTTATGAAACTCTCTCTGTAGAGTTGATTGCTCTTACAAATCCATCAATTTAACACATAAAGCATGATAATTTGTTTTCTCTCTTCCATGTAATCTACTACCTCAAAAAAACTGCTTCAAAACTTCAATTCGAATTTGATGGTCATTTAAAAAAGTTAAATTACATGTGTGTTGACCTATACTTTGAATATAGCAAGATTTCGGACCAGTTCAAATTAAAATGTGTTGCACACAACAAATTGAAAATTAGAATTACTTCATAAATGGATTTTATGTATCATAACACTGACAATACATGTATACAGAGAAAAGGAATAGGGACACTTCAAAATTTTCTCCCTTACTTTTCGAGCTTTCAAAAGCTCATTTGACTACATTAGTATTGTAAAATCCAAGTCTTAATTGGCAAGGGCTTCTGATTGGCAATTACATATAAAATAAGCCTTACCCATTTGATGATGAGTCCCCTACAAGATAGTTAGGGTTCTGTAAACACATGATCACTTCCAGAAAATCTTTAGGAGCATACACTGGTCTGATCTGACTCAAATCTAAAATCAAGCAAGAGTGGGAGAGTATTTTTCAGAAATCTTTGCCTAACAAAAGCTTTTCCCAACCTGCAGACTTAGTATTGTTGTTTCACTTAGAGGTCAAGGCTAGAGCGGGGATGAGAGTTAAAGTTGGCGGCAGCCCAAAGGCTTTACCCTTTCCTAAGGTTGGATACCTACTACTGATTTCAAAAGCAATAGAACCTATGGCATAATCAATGGTTGTTTGATTTGCACCTCCCTTTATATTGAAAGCTTGGAATTGATTGCTGTTTCGGTATCAGTATCCATAAAGTACTGTATCATTTCGTCAGTATCGCATCATACTGTTTCATTCTTAACGGCAGTGATTTTGGTACAAATTTATGCGGAAGAGTCCTGGGACCCACTGGTTCCCCAAACAATGAGTCCAAATATTGAAACATAGGAGTCTTTGTAAGACAATGTTGATTACATATTGAAAATGTTAGCATTCTGGGACTCACTAAACATTTATTCAATGAGTCCTGAGAAAACAAGAGCTGTCCGAAGACAGCGCGCTCGACTTTCTAAGTGCTTAGTATAAAGGGGGCATAAATCCAAATAGAGTGGTCCCAGGGTCATGGGCCCTAATAGTAAGGTAGAGGGTGTGATGGTGAATAAGTATTCCAAGTTTGGGTTGAATCCCTTCGAAAGTATGGAAGTTATTGATGTTTGAAAAAACTTTAACCTTTGTTGCAACGCCAACGCCCGGGTGACAGTATAAGCTCTCATTTTCTTCGAAAAGTCGAGCTAAAAATTACATTATGTTTGTCACAAACCTGGTCCATCTGTGCCTAACTCTGTCCATCTGGACAGTAAATCCTTCTGTTCTTTTTCTGGTCTCTGTAAGTACAACAGGAGAGAAAATACATTTTACAGACGGCAACTTTTGGACTGTTCCAATTTGAAATGAAGATGACAATTGCAAGACGGTGAAGTTTTGAAAATCTTTGTATGATGGGTTAAAAATATTGTGAATAATGAAGAAATTGCTTGTCAAAAGCAATTTCTTCATTTTCCACAATGCTTTCCCAAGCCTTTTCTTGTGCAGGAGTCAAAAGGTGTCACTGTACAGTAGTGGGTTAAGGACAATGCCTCAATATCAAATGTAGAGTTAGAATTCTTGTGCAATCATAGTCTCCTCAATAAGATCTATCTTCTCATGCAGTTTCATAGTCCTAGCTATGAAAATTTCAGAGATATTTCATGGACAATAAACTACTTGGTTGCCAAAGACAATCCCATAATATGTTCAATTTTTCATTGAGCTTATAGAAATGAGCTCTTGGTGCAATCAGTAGCAAAAGAATAATCTGTGAGATTTTTTGCAAGATAACTGAACTAACCAATCAATAATCAAAAACATAAAAACAAAAACACATTGTTGTGGACTTGTGGCTAAGTTGTTGTTTTTTTTATATAAGATTGATAAAACTTGCATACATATATAGACAGGCAATGTAGAAACTTGGGTATTATTATATTTCTATCAAGGAAATCAAAACAAAAGCATAAAAGCTAATTTCATGTCACTACTTTTCAAAGGCCAGTAAAAGATAATTGCACAATTGAATCAATAAAAGTACAAAAAAACAAAACCCAAGCTTATGAAATGTTTTGGAGCTGACAAAATTCCACCAAACAATGACTTAGAAGAGCAAAAATTGCATGAAGCAAAATCATAATTTTACATGGAAATAAATTGCACCAAAGCGAGTACAAAAAGAGCAAAATCAACAAAATTCCAGAATGCTTTGGTATGGAAAAAAATTCCACCAATGCCTTACTAATTGTAAAGCCTGTAGTCACATTTTACAAATTGCTCTTGAACTTTTAACCCATGACCACTAAAACGTTTTTGTAATACTAACAATACAACAGCACTCTTGACAATGCCATGCTCCGAGAACAAACAATGAGAATCAATATAAAACCCTTTCCTAAACAAGACCTTGTTTTGACGTCCTTATAAGGAAATGCTTGGGAAAGCATTGAGGCAAAAGGAGAAAATGCTGATAACCAGCATTTTCTCCTTTTGCCTCAATATTTTCTAAGATATATTGTTTACAAATTCTATCTTTATCTACACTCACTTGTACTCTGCAGCACCTTTCAAAAAGGACTGACCATCCTAAAATTTTGCCACATGGGAAAGGGTTAAAGGATAGGGATAACAGAATCTTGGCCTCACTATTGAATGAAACATAAGGTTTTTGCCAATGATGAGAAATTGTTACAATTATTTTGATATATCTAACCTTTTCCCAAACAAGGCTTAGTTTTTACATCTAGTTTGGTAAGACATTGGCAGAAAAGAAGATGATGCTGACAATCAGCATTTTTTCCTTTTCCCTAAAAATGTGTGTGGTATCATATGCAAAATGACTAATTCTATCATTTCTTTTCTGTCTGTGAATCCTTTCTATGCACTTGTTTTTGAAAATTTCCTGTCTTGAAAAAGATTTTAACAATTGTCCTATTGAAAATTCAGCCTTTCAAAGGCAGGATTTAACCTGTCCAAGATAAGATATTATTGGCAAAAAGATGATTCACCAAGCTATGAAGCATCACTTATTTTTTAGATGCTGAAGAAAATACTGAGGGTAATTAGCTTAAAAAAGTGCTTAGCGGAATATTCAGTTCTGTACAAATGATGTTCAGGCTTTAAAGGATCTTTTTACAATATCTTTTATCACACAGAAAATATTGAGACAAAAGCAGAAAATGCTGATTGTCAGCATTTTCTTCTTTTGCCTCAATGATTTCTCAAGCCCTGTCTATCAGGGACATCAAAAGAAGGTCTTGATTGGTAAAGGGTTAACCATTATTACCTACCTTTCGTGCTAGTGGAATATTCAATTCTGTACACATACTGTTCAGGCTTTTAAGGATCCTTTTCTCCCAGGCTTGCTGCAATAAAATAAAGATTTTTACCCTTACCCAACCAATATATGGTTTAGAGCACTCAAACAGCAAATGGCCTCAGAAATATTTGAGAAAAAAAAAACAAGAAAATATTTCTCTAAATTTCAATTGACATGCTTTCTTACAGAACTAAAAAAAATCTGCTTCTTGTAACATTATTTTTGAAATATGAAACCCGTCTTATTTCCCTTAAAATGATGAGAGATGTACAAATTCTCTTACAAACCCAAGATAATCTGTCCTTACCTGTGCCTTCCTCAGATAGACTAGAGGTTCTTTCAGGTGCTCGGAAGGTGTGCTGGAGGGATGGGGCATTACTGGATGTTTTTGTAGGTACTGGTATATCACATTGCGTAACTTCTTCTCCCAGCCTGAAAATCAAGTTATTACAGTCGACACTCGGTGTGTCGAAGTCAGAGGAGCCGTCAAAATACCTCCACATATCTGGAGTTCGACTAATCCTATTTTTGTTCAGTTTCTAGTTAAATGACCTCTGATAATTTCTGTTGCTCATCAAGTGTGTTCATAATTGAAATATAGTAGAAAAAGGAAATACATTGCTCGACGCCAATAATTTCTATCCTTTTCCTACTAAATTTCAATGGTCATATTTTTTCGAACTTATTTTGTTTAAACTTTTTTATATCCACTGGTGAGGATGGGGGTCGGACATTTACTTCGACTTAAGCAGAAATTCGTTTTATCCGATGTCGACATAACAAGTGTCGACTGTATTTACTTTTTTTATGATATGGTCAGTGGACAAGCAGCCAAAATCTTATCCAAGACCTTATAACTAAATTGTAATCAATCTACATTTTATGAGATTTTATTGCAAACTTTATATAGTCTATATACTCAGAAATTTTATATAAGTGGTCAAAATGGAAACTGTGTCCAATTCAGAGCAGATTGGACTCAGAAAACACAATTTCAATATGCTAAAAATTGCATTCATGAATCTGAAGTGTTATGAACTAAAAATCATTTTGTCCAAGTTTTTCGTTGATTGATCAATATTTCGTTGGTGTAAATGCAAAACCTTGTATGTCGATTTCTGCGATTTTCAAAGTACAAACTTGTGTGCCCAGTTATGCTAGGTTCCCACTGCCGATCAAATCAACTCGATCAAACCCGACCTAGCGATCGAGTACCGGTCGAGGTCGGTCGGCAAGGGTGATCGGGATAAGTCGAGATGGTCGAGTTTGGTCTGCATCGATCGGTAATCCTGCCAACTTGTTTTGACACGTCAAAAAAATCCATGTAGCGGTCGAGTAGAAAACACATCGGGAAGATGCTCGAGTATCGATCGTATAGAAGATCGAGCTGATCGACAATCACTCGAGTAGAGATTGTGTGTGCTCGAGTCGATATCTTTTACCGGGATTTGATTGGATGAACAGTTGGAGCAGAAGTCGAGTTGATCGGGAATGCGTTCGGGAATAACTCGTACAAGTCGAGGTGGTCGAGTACTTCCAACTGCTCTATGGCAGCGGATCAACTCGATCTACTCGATCACTTAAGTGCACTCGATCAATCCCGACCATATGACTTCTTCTCGATCTCTAGTCGATCAAACCCGACCTCTTCATCCGATTTGATTGAGTGAACAGATGAATCAGAGGTCGAGTTGATCGGGGTGTGGTCGGATATTACTCGAGTACAAGTCGAGGGAATCGAGTGCACGCTCGGTGCAGGTCGGAATACAAATTATCTACCCGATCACACTCGATCTCCAGACCCGACTGATTCACGACCAGGTCGATCTTCTACCCGATCAATACACAATCGCTTCTCGATCATTTTTGTACTTGATCGCACTGGACTGTTTTTGCATGTCAAAAAAACTCGAGTAGGAAGCCCGAGCCATGCAGATCAAATTCGATCATCTCGACCGCTCCCGATCACTCTTGCAGACCTAACTCGACCTGTATTCGACCGCTTGATCGAGTTGATCTGGTCGGCAGTGGGAACACCAGGTCGTGTGGTAATAAATGTGTACAAACAGCACGAGATCCCGCGCAGAGTATATTAACAGAAATATTGAATATTATTGGAAATTGCGTTTCACGTGAGTCCCCGCTCTTAGACATAACACGCACGATTGATATAATGATATTAAACGCCTAAAAGAATGCATTAATCGTTATATTTAATCAGATTAAGAATGAGTCAATAGCTAAAAGTACATTTACGTCACGTTTAAATTATGTACATATTTAAACTGACAATATTATGAATTTTTTATGAGTATGTGATAATCACAGACGCTGCAAAAAGATTCTCATTCAGAACACCTAGAATAGAATCAGCTCGATCTGGTCGTGTACAGATCGAGATGGTCGGGTATTGATCGTGTAGGACTCGAATTAAGGTCGGGGTGATCGGGTAGACATCGGAAAGATGGTCGGGCTTCAGTCGGGAAATGATCGGGAGTGCTCGGGCAGGGGTCTAGTTTGATCGACTAGAGATCGAGAAGAAGTCGTGTACATACATTTGGTCGGGCTTGATCAGGGAAATTAGGTGGTCGAGTAGATCGAGTTGATCAGATCGGCAGTGGGAACCTAGCATTAAAGACAATTCTTGCAGGTTTTGAGATATTTTTACTAATCAGAATTGATGACAACTCATTTGTGAACAATATGTCCAAATTTCAAGTAAAACATTTCAGTTTGGGAAAAGTTATTGCACTTTTTCCCCTCCCCTTTAAAATTTTCCATAAACAAGATACAAGGTTTTGCATTTACAACGATGATTTATATCTATGCAATGCTATTTATAGAGCAACTGATAAGAAGGGGAAGAGGCTTTCTAAATTTAATATTTCAAATCCAAAACCCTGTGTTGCGAGAACTAATTAGAATCAATTCTGTGAGATGATCCCAGTTATATTAGTACCCACAACATGGAGTTTGATGAAAGACAAGAGCCGTCAGGGCCCGTCATAGACGGATTATGCTCCCCGAATAAGTATTTGTCACAATATAACAAGAGCTGTCCGAAGACAGCGCGCTCAACTTTCTAAGTTGCTTAGTATAAACTTAAAAGGGGGCATAACTCCAAATAGAGTGGTCCGAGGGTCATGGGCCCTGATAGAGGGTGTGATGGTGAATAAGTATTCCAAGTTTGGGTTGAATCCCTTTGATAGTATAGAAGTTATTGATCTTTGAAAAAACTTTAACCTTGGTTAAAACGCCGATGCCGACGCCAACGCCAACGCACGGGTGACAGTATAAGCTCTCATTTTCTTCAAAAAGTCGAGCTAAAAACTATCATACATTAAGCCCGCTTTTCCCATGACAGATTTTTTGTACACACATTATTTATAGAATATAGTCTAGGACATCTCATTCATCACATACAAACAAAATTTCATTCATTTCTGCCCATAAGATGAAGAGAAATTAGAGAAAAACTAATTTGTACATTAAGGCCCCTTTTTCCATGACACAGCCTCAAATTAAGAAACGGATAAAAAGGTCTCTAGGGATTGACCCCAGAAGTTCACATGTGAAGTTTCATTGAATTTGGTCCAAGGGTTGCTAAGATCTGGCTGTGGACGGACGGATGGACGGAAGGACAGCGTGGCGACTATATGCTCCCTCGAAGTTTTTTCGAGGAGCATAATAAATGAAATATTTCAATTATTAGATATTTGGAAAAACATTACCCCCTCTTACCAGTAGCTCTGATTTACTTTGTTGCCTAAACTACAGTTGAGAACATCATGAAATTGACATTAATTCCATTCCATTCCGATCAAAATCATTCCATTCAAAAGTTCATTCATTCCACTCACAAAACCATTCATAGCGCTCAATGAACGTTAAAAACGCTCACAGGTTTAATTGGTTGATATAAAAAGAAGGCATTTCATTGGCTGAAATATTATCGTGGGCGTATTATCGATAAACCTTCTTACCTATATTATTGGTAAATTTCCGACATCGAGCTGTTACTATTTTAAGATCATGTTTGATTGGTTGAAAGGTTATCGTGGGCGTGTTATCGATTTTTTAAATACACAAAATCATTCAAAATGCTCATTCCATTCATCCGTTCATTCGCTCATAAAACATTCCCATTCCACTCAGAATGTCAATTTCATGATGTTCTCAACAGCGGCGTAGTTTGCCTATTAATCCTTTCCCAAATGGCACAATTTTAGGGTGATCCACTTCAAAAACTGCCACAGATGATAAAATGGAAGTTATTAAAGATAGAATTTGTTTAAAATATGGCACAGAAAATATTGAGATTAAAGGAGAAACTGCTGCAGAGCTCCAGATAGGATGCGTATTTGCGTAAAATACGCATTGATTAGGTCTAAATACGCATTTACTTTCGTAAAAATGCGTACAGATACGCATTCAAAATAAGGAATACGCATTTGATAATCGTTAGTTAGCGTATCGAGATCGAGGAGCGCCGGAAGAAACACATAGAATATGTAATTCCAATGATTAAAAATAATGTTTTGGTCTGTAAAAATAGCTTATCGAAGTGTCTTATACGTCTCAGCCAATCAAAACCGGGAATTATTGGGGAATACCGATTACGTCACCAGCCGAGCTAATGCAGATGACAATCGGCTATTCCGTAGATCTACCGAACGCTGCCGAATGGCTCATTTTGTTCGAATTTCAGTCAATCGTTGATGTCCATTAACTTTTTTACACGGAGCAAATCGTTTCCTCGATTTTCATTGGATGATAAATATCAGGCCATTGCGTCACTTCGTAAATCGGAAATTGCAACTCGAAGAAGTTTTTTTTTCCTTTTTTAATTGGGAAACTAGTAAATCCATTCCTTCAAGCACATTGTTAAGGCCATTTTGGCAGATATTACTTCTGGAGAGGCCCTACAGTACAGACAAAGATAGCCCAGGATGGTAATCTCGTTCAGAAAAAAAGACATGATGGTCGGAAACATAGCGCGCTTAGATCTACATGTATGTCCTCAAAATCGACTAAAGAAAATGAAAGTGGGTCGTTCCGGTGGGATAATCCTGTTAATTTTAATCCTTTCCCGAACAAGAGGGTAAATACTCCTTGCCTCCAAAAATATCTGGAAATACGCATTGGAAAAAATTCTGAGGGGTAAATACTCCTTGCCTCAAACAATTGTCTGGAGCTCTGTGCTGGTTATCAGCAGTTTCTTCTTTTGTCTCAATGTTTTCCCAAACCTTTCTTATCAGGGACATCAAAACCAGGTCTTGTTTGGGAAAGGGTTAAGATAAAATTTAATGCTTAAGAGAAATTATGGGAAATGAAGAAATTGCTTGTAATTTCTTTATTTTCCAAAATGTTTTCCAAAGCCTTTATCCAATGGGGCGTCAAAAGACGTCATTGTGTGGGAAAGGGTTAAAATTTGTACCCACCTGATGAGGCTAGTCCAGTCTGTACACCTTTCTTCAGTTCAGAAACTCTTACATTGGTCTTGGCTATCTCATTCTGGAAAAGATGGATCGCAAATATCATTACAGTATCTTCATGTATCTACGGTTATCATATCTTTTTTTTATATTCAATATTTCATTCCAATATCTATTTTTTAAAGGCCAGGGAGATTTATTAAAGTCATAATAGCTGTCAAAAAACCTGCCAATTTGCAAAAAAAAGGTTTACAGTATTAAAGTATGAGCAAAAAGATGCAGAAACACCGTATTTCAAGTGAGTAACCATGCGCTGTTTACCCACAATAAGCGCATGTATATTGACATTCTAACTTTCCAAAAGTTTGCTGGGTGTTTACAATTGTGTCTATATATAGATTTATATATTACATATTTCAGGTACCTGCAAAAGCCGTAAATATTCGTTTATAGTCGGGCGATCATGTGATACAAAGGTATCTAATAAAAGTGACATGTCACGCTAAAAGGGAATTTACGGGAAGTTCATAAAACACAATTTTGAGAAACGACTCATACTAAGCAGACGTAAACTAGATGTTGCATTTAGAAAATGAACACATAGTAAGATAGAGAAATTATTTGAGGCCCAGAAAATTACCTACGAGTTATGAGTCTCGAATCTTGTCAGTCTGCGCAGTCCGCACAGGCTGGATATTGTCTATACTTTTATACTTTGCAGAAGTTTCCTCTTTAGTGTGACGGGTAAAAAATTTGAAACATTCCGATTTTCACGGGATTTCTGCATGTGCCTGGTTGCAAATAAATGTTCAACTCTTTCCCTAGTTGACAAAAAATAAAACTCTTCTCAATTAAAATCGTTTGAAGACTGCATAACCAACGACATTGGAAATGTGAATTGTTTACGATATGACATAGAAAATATTTAGGTAAAAGGAGAGACTGCTAACAATTAGCATTCCTTTCTTTTGTCTCAATGTTTCCTGTGTTTTCCAAAAAGGAAGTCCAAAGCAGGTCTTGTATGGGAAAGGGTTAACCATCTGAAGTTATTTTAATAGTCATGCCTCACTCTTTCCCAAACAGCAATAAGTTTGATATTCTATTTTGAAAGTTTTAAACACGACAAACAATGCATGTTAAGATAGGATTTGTTGAATTAAATAAAACTGAGAAAATATCTAAGCAACTGGGGGAATTGCTTGTTATCAAGATTTTCTCCTATTACCTCAATGTGTTCTCAATCCCTTCTAATGATGACATCAAAACAAGGTTAGAATTGGGAAAGGGTCAGATTCTGCTTGACACGTCATGCTAAAAGCATGCTTCTATGAAGTCAACAGAAGACCATATTTCGAGAGACAGGTCACATTTAGCAAGCGCCAACGATATCCGTATTTAGATAACAATATATAGTGTGATATAAAAAACATGTAAATCCAGAGTATCAACTTAGTGTCAACAGTTCCGATCCTGATCAGTCTGTGCTTTCCTCGCAGACTGTTTAGGGTTGCTACACACTTCCCAAAAGGTACCTTTTAAAGAGACATCTCACATTTTTAAAGTTTATTCTCTGACGTCATTCCGCTCGATTTAAAAATAGATTCCGTAGACGCTCGCTTATAATTGCTCAGGACTTGGATAATCTCGACTCGCCCTTGACATTGTAAACATGACATACTGACATACATTGCAAGAAAGGGAAAATGTACCAATGTACCATTCTTTCACTGGTTTTATGCAGTTGGAATAGGCTTTGTTCATATCATCAGATAATAAGAACTCGGTAACAGAGAAACTTCAATCGTGACAGCTATAGCAACTTTAAATGATTGAACAGGGTTTAACATCTCTATTCCGACTGCTATGGTCATATCATGGTGGCTGGAGCACCTCCATGTAGATTCCTGTCATTTCTATCAATACTACTACTACAACATCCTTACTGAGCCTCTAGCTGCTCGCACACATAGGTTAACCCTTTCCCAAACGGCAAAATTTTAAGGTGACCCTCTTCAAAAACTGCCACAAATGACAAAATGGAAGTTATCAAAGATAGACTTTGTGTAAAATATAGCATAGAAAATATTGAGTGACTTAAGGGAGTCTGCAATTTCTTGGGTGAAGTCTAGCAGTTGGGTCTCACAACTATGTTTTGACCTAAAGCCATGTTGTTTTGGGCTAAGAATGTTGTGGGTATCGAAATAGTTGGCAGCTAGGCAACAACAAAGCACGTTTTTGACTGGTCTATTATTTTGGTTCACTTTTTAACCAGCTGAATGCGCGGGAATCGGTACAGTCTTGTCATCACTCTCAGTCATTTCGGACGTCTTTATATTTATTGATGAACCCTCCCTCCCATGAGCCCTAAATTTCATTTCGTTGTTCTTTATAACGTTAATTGTTAGTTCAAGACAAGATTTTGATTGTGATAGCATGTTGCTGATTGCAGTCATTCTATCCTAGCTTGGTCTTGTTTATAAGTTCAATACCTATCTATGTATGGCCAGAGTGTGGATGAACAAATAATCAGCATGGCCTTCAGATTCATTTGTTTATATTTCGTCTCATTGAGTCAGACTATTGCATGTTGTTGTGAAGGTTATGCTGATTCTTTGTTTGAGTTTCTTAGCATTTTTAGGTTTCTAATCAAAATTACAATAATCGTCTTCTTGAGTAAGTTATGTAATTTAGATCTTGTCTAAACCGATTATCTTATATTTGAGTAAGTCATTGAATTTATTTCTTGTCTAAATTAATTATCATATTTTTGTTTGTTTAGATATTTTTCGACTGAGATTTCCAAATACAATCATTTACAAGGTAGGGGCCAATTGGATGAAGTAATTCAGAAATTTTCATATACTCATGCTATTTTCATCTGTGGAGACTTTAACTCGTCAGTTACAAGAGACCCACCAAACCAGAGGGACAGTATCCTCAGAAAATTCGTCAAAGATCATGGACTTTTCTCAAATGGACTAGAACAATCAACCTTCTTCCATCCCAACGGGCATGTACATGCAGAAATAGACTACATTATGACTAATTCCACTGCTAAAGAACTATCGTCCAAAGTCGAGAATGAAGGTATACACCATGACAATGTCTCTGATCATGTACCTCTTTCCACTAAAATTCAAGTCGAGTCAACTCTAAAGAGTACCACAATTATCTCACAACCAAAACCAAACTGGGAGAGATGTGACAAAGAAACCTACATTACAAATTTAAACCTTAACAGCTCACGTATCCAGGCTACACTTGCTGACAGTATAAACAACGGTATTTTACAGCTGAAAGAGACCCTAATTTTAGCTACACTGAATAGTATTCCTGGCTACAACCCAAACAAGAAGCCAAAGAAATCAAGCTCTGTGACTGTAAGAACCCCAGAGGTGACTGCGGCATCCAGAGAGAGTAAAAAAGCCTGGTGGAAATGGAAAGAGAATGGCTCATCTGTGAATCCTCTGAATCCACTCTGGTGCAATATGAAGGACCAAAAACGCAAGCTCAGACAAGTTCTCAGAAGACATGCTGCAGCCAAAACCCAGAAAGCTATAGATGAAATCATGCTCTCAAAAGACAATAGTAAGACTTTCTACAAACTTATCAGGGCCCAGCGCACAACAGTGAAGCCCAATACCAACTGCTTAAATGTAAATGGCGAGTTACTCACAACAGACGAAGAAATGACGGAAGGATGGGCAGATCATTTTGAACGTCTTGCTACACCCGCAGACAACCCAAACTATGACAATGAATTCCTATCAAAAGTACATGAAGACATAAAAAAGATTGAAGATTATGAACCTCTCACTGAGTACATCAAACCGACCTCCAGAGATGAGATCAAGCATGCTATCAAACTACTTAATACCAACAAAGCAGCAGACTGTTTTGGTCTACAAGCCGAGCATTTCAAGTATGGAGGAGAAACTATCTGTGAAATCCTTTTAGTGCTGATTAACACCATCTTTTACACAAAGAAGATACCAGATCCTCTAAAATTAGGGACGATTACACCCATTTATAAAAAGGGAGACAACAAACTACCCGATAATTATAGAGGCATCACTGTCACACCTATACTTTTAAAAATCATTGAACACATCTTGAACCAGAGACATAAAAACATTATGTACCCAACCCAATCTAGACTACAAACAGGTTTTACAAAAGGAACCTCCTCTACTAGATCGGCACTTATAGTCTCAGAATGCAGGCTCGAAGCAAAAGCAGAAAAACAAAACCTATTTTTTATAACTTTGGACACCAAGAAGGCCTTTGATGTGGTCAACCACGATATTCTTCTTCGTAACCTCCTATTTGATGATGTTCCCATTCCTGAATGGAGACTTCTTAAAGATACTTACACCAAAATGTCAGCATGTGTCAAATGGAAATCCCATAATTCAAGATCAATAAGTATTAATCAAGGAGTCCGACAAGGCGGAGTTCTATCTACGGAACATTACAAGAGGTATAATAACCCACTACTGACAAAGCTTGAAAATAACTTTGAAGGTGCAAAAATTGGCAACATTAAAATACCCCATACAACCTGTGCAGATGATGTTGCACTTTTATCCCACTCAACGTCAGAGATGGAATTGATGTTAACCACAGTAGGAAATTTTACAACAACACACAGATATGATATCAACTCAACAAAGAGTGCCTGTCTCATGTTTAAAAACAAAAAATGTGATGATAAACCAAAATTTCTCCTCAACAATGAACCAATCCCATTAACAGACAGTACAACCCACCTCGGCATAACCAGAGAAACAGGGAAAAGTACAATTGTAGAGAGCAGAATACAGCTTGGTAGAAGAACTGCGTACTCTCTCCTAGGAGCAGGATTCCACGGAGTAAATGGCCTCACTCAAAAAACTAAATCCCACATATGGAATACCTATGTTGTTCCAAGAGTTCTATACGGATTGGAAGTAATTACCTTTACCCAAAAAGAAGTAAAAAAACTTGACGCATTCCAGACAAAATGTATCAAACAACTGCAACACTTACCTGACAGGACATCAAATACTGCCTCATCTGCACTTATGGGACTCATCCCCTTAGAAGTACAAATACACAAGAATATCCTCAACTTATTCTACGGAATCCTACAATCTACTAAATCAGTGGAGTATGAAATTGCTGTGAGACAATTAGCGACGAAAACCCTGGATGATAACAGTTTCTTCTCCCATGTCAGAAGACTCCTACTTCTATACAAATTACCATCAGCCTACTCACTCCTGGAAAATACTCCTGGAAAACCAATCTGGAAAAAGATGTTAACAGAGAATGTGAATAGTAGAGTAGAAATGCTATGGAAAGAAGATATAGCATCAAAATCCTCTCTGAAGTACCTTAACCCTGATTCCTTGAAAGTAGGACAAGTCCATCATGTATACAGTACTGTCAGACCAAACAAGGAGGATGTCAAGAGATCAGAGCTGAAAGCAAGAATTTTATTAGGGTCATACCCACTACAGTCAAATAAAGCAGTTTTCAACCAGTATACTGTTGATCCCACTTGCAGACTGTGTCAACATGAAGCAGAGACGAGAGACCACTTTATTACCAAATGTACAGCCTTTCAATATATCAGATCAAAATACAGCAAACTTATCCAATCTGCTCTAGAAGACAGAATCCCAGATCTGCAGTTATCCTCTGTCGATGGTATCTTCACTCAGCTGATTTTGGACTATACCAACCAAGACACTATAGATACAAAACAACTATCCATATCCAACATAAACCGGCTTGAACACCTATCCAGGGAATACCTGTGGAAGATTCACCTCAGTAGATCCCAGAAACTTGCAAAATGCCAGTAATGCTCTAGGACTATTCAAAATTAATACACCTCAGTTTATTATTGTCATTTTCAAGCTCTGGCGGACATAAGACATTAGAATTTCATTCTGTGTACAATCACACTTCACTACCTCGTTATGAACATCATAGATTTTTATAAAACTGTATTCAGTCTTTACATAACTTGTGTCACGAGAAATACTGTGTTAAACTATAAACGCTGGCGTAAATAACAATATACACTTTACACTTTACTATTTTATAATCCACCTCGCGACGTAAATAATAAGGCATGCAACGCGTATAGTGGCGTACATACATAAAAATACATATCATATTCATATTTGCGGTGTTTGTGCTCCGACAAGGATCTACAGCAACTCACCAACAACAATCACCAAGGACAACTTGGGTTCTCCGAAAAGAAAACGGAGGAAATTCAACAGAACAGAACAGAACAGATACCCCAGCTGGGGTATGTTGGCCCACCTGAAATGTACCTTAAATTCTATTACAATTTATCTTGAAATGACTACTTCTATTCAGATAATTTCTGATAACATCATAACATTTATAGACATTGTTTTGCATTTTGGGGGACTCTGGAAAAAGATCTTAGGCCTACCTGGTATCTTGGCCCCCGCCCCTATTCCATGCCAAAATGGTGAAAATTAATTTGATCAAAACACATTAAACTTTGGTTTTTCTTTACATTTGACAGTAGGCGTTACATTTACATTGTTTTGCAGTTTGGGGGACTCTGGTAAAAGATTTTAGGTGGGGGCCAAGATACCCAGGCAGGGTGGGAGCTAAGATACCCCGTGGTATATTTGCACCCGGGGGTCAAGCAGCCCAGGGGAGCCAAGATAAACTGTTGTACCAGGGTTCGAAACCACCCTGAATTGACAGACTCAGGTGTTACCGACTGAGCTATCGGGGCTTTGTGCTATCCCTGGATAGATCTCAGTTTCAGGGAAATAGAATCAGTACAAACAGAGATTCGATGCAATACATTTAACAAAGCATTGTGCCTAAGCCAATGCCTGGGTGACCAGAAAAGCCCTTCCTAATGGCCCTATCCCACTACAAATAATTGCCTTATGAGTATCTATATAAACGAAACTTCAGAACACTTTCAGTTTAGCGGGCCCTACCAAAATGGCGTTCATTCACTTGGTGCACTTAATTTTATTGGGGGGGGGGGGGGTGGCTGCCGCCCCCACACCCCCACTTAATTTCATTTCAAAATTATTTATGGACTTCTTAATGTGCGGTAACAGAATAGCGACCATCTTGTCTGGGGACTGCTAAACTGGAATCTACCCGAAACTTCATTCATGAATGTGACTTTCGGGGTTGACTTCTTCTTCCTGTGTTTGACCTCCCTTCTTCTGACAAAACAGTAAATATTTACCTGTGCAGCATTATGCAGGTCTGTATATATTTTGGACGACTTTAAAGTCTGCAACAAGTTCAACACATAAGCTTGAGAAAACTGAGATTCCATGACAAGGACGGCTCACAATGGTCTCATGGCGCTTTGGAAAAACACGCTTCTCAGGGTCTAAAAATCGTACAGCGTAGATCAAACGTTTCTAAAGATTGTTACTAAATGCTATGCACTGATATTTTTAGCCCAAACATCAACTGAGATTCAAAAATCGAAAACTTAGGAAAACTCGATTTGTTTACATTCCCGACGAAGAAACGGTGTTCATGTGTGAACGACACAATCGTAAAATTTGCACGACAACAAATCCCCCCCCCTGGTTGGAGGATAGGAGAAAGTGCTGTTTATCAGCATTTTCCTCTTTTGTGCCAATGTTTTTCTGTTTTTTTTTCTTTTCAACTTACAGTTGAACGTGTTTATAATAATATTACAGGTTTTATATTATCCCAAACTACAAATTACTAGTAAGGTCCAACTCTGAACATGCTGCTGGCAACAAGACGGACACTGATGAAGCTACGACTACTACAGAAGGAATATTGGGACAGAGGGAGACAGTGCTGTCTATCAGTGGTTTCTCCATCTCCCTCAATATTTACTTAAACGCCTTTTTCATCAAAAACGCCAAAAACAAAGTCTTGCATTTAGTGGCTTATTGGTGGGCTATTTAGTTGCACATGCAGAAGTTTGTACTTGACTGGCAGTATAAAGTAGTCACATAGTTACACTGAAACTCTCCCAGACACTGCTCTTCTCTGGATCTCTGCAGTCTAAAACGACAATTGATAGATATTTCAGTTGTTTCTTAGCAAACACCATAGCACTGGAGAGAGGGGGAAACTGCTGGTTCTTTACTTCATTGATGTGAAAAGGTTTCGTTTTCCTCAAGGTCAGGATCAAGCTATGTCTGGGAGAGGACTATGTTACTCAATGAAACTTTCCTCAAAATGTTTGTTCATAATTGTTTTGTTTGTTTGTATGTTTATGACTTATACCCCGGTTAGGGGTTTGTCAATTTGATAAAAAGTCTCAAAAAGTCTCAAGTTTCAAAAAAGTCCCTGGTTGGATTCTGGCAGAGTTTAGTTAATGGTAAACCTGACAAGATTGCAAGTAAATTGTATATGGTTAGTCCATACTAATATTCCCACCAATATTTCTAAGTATATTAAACTTAAATTAAAGGAAATGCACATCTCTTCTTGGAAGAATGCAGTGTTTGAAAGCTCCAAATGTCTTAATTATAGAATTTGTAAGCAAATGTCTTAATTATGAAATTTTTAAGCAAGATATTGGACTTGAAATCTTGCGTGTTTTGAATGTCATTTGCTAAATGTCTATTTAGGCCTACGGTAATATAAAATAAAATATAGGCCCATACATTCATGTAAATTACTGTTGTTTAAGACTTCCCCCAAGCGACAAAAAATTAGTCTGGTGCTAATACAGAGCTGTAGTCGGGTACAAAGTACTCTCTTAAAACAGAGCACAATGTCATTATCTCTTCATTCAATTTCATTCATATTTGATGGTTTAATCAATAGACCTCGGCTTTGGAGAGTAGACCTGTACAAAGAGGTGGACGATTTAGATAGGATTGCGTAGCCGTATCATATAGTACAGAAAATATTGAGGCAAAAAAAAAAAAAATGCTGATCATCAACAGTTTCATCTGTTGCTTCAATACTTTCACTACTATTTTCTGTTACGGACATCTAAACTATGTCTTGCTTGGGAAAGGGTTAATGCTTTACTAATTACTCGCTTTAGTTCGAATATAAAATAGATAAAGTATTTTAAGATGTGCATAAAAACTGCTGTTTAAGATGCAATAAACAGATAGGCCTACGAGTCTTCAGGGACTTGTGAAAATTTGAGACTGATCAAATCTGTCTACGTCCACTATCAAACTATTACAATATTCCCCAAGAAATGCATTGTTTGTAGAAAAAATTAATGAAAAAATTAATCAATTAATGGGGAAAGTAGGAATCCAACAGTCTTTTCATGTTTATAAAATGTGTCACAAGCTACTAGATTACGAGTTCTATACATTAAGGCATTCCATCCACCACTATCTAACAAATACTTCGTAAATCTTCGGGCGTTATCCGTTGCAAATGATATTGATGAGGATATACCTCTTCAGTTTCCGTTGTCACGGATGACGCCCGGAAATGGACGAGGGCACACCATCGTCAATTGTCGTTGAGCATACCCATGGTGTATAATCACGTGACTTAGAATTTCCGATAATGTTCAATAACTTTGTCAATAGCTGATCAATTTGAATTCGGTTTGAAGCAGAGAAGGTGGAAAAATGTCAGGAATAACATGGTCGTAGTAGATTTTTAAAAAATCAACTGATGAAAAAGTTATTGAAGATAAACCAAAATTTTGGTTTATCTTCAATAACTTTTTTATAAGTTGATTTTTCAAAAATCAACCACATCCATCTAATGCATGACGTCTGTCCACATTCTCTGCTTCAAAAATTCAAATCGGTCCCATATTAACAAAGTTATTGAAGATATTCAGTAATTATTACATCACGTGATTATCCACCGTGATACCGATGGCAGCTGAAGATAAACTAAGTGTTTGCTACTTAATCATCTATGAGATACATTTAGTCATAAATATATTTTCATTTCATTTCAACATTTCCTGTTTTAAAAATACATTAGGAATTGACAAGAAGTGACCAACACACCCACCACCACGCACACACATGAACCATTAGAATGAAGGAGGATATTGCACTTGATTCTTACAAGTAGTGTTTTCCACGTTTAAAATTCTTGACTGTTTGGAGATGCTTAATCCACCATGCATTAGGCAATTGCAATTTTAAAAAGATGCCGCGGGAAACTGGTTCGTATTTTTAATCATAAATTGCACAACCAGGCTACGCCATGTAATTGGGCGCGAGGAAATAATGAGACCAAATACAAGAGAGTTTCTTTAGTATTTCTGACAAATATCTCGAGAGATCGTTCCTAACACAATTTATAGCTCTTTTGTCATGTAAATTATGAAATGAACACTGGTATATTCTCAGAAAGGCAATTTCTCTCTTCGTTGAATTCTGGGTCATCATTTTGTATTATACACCGATATAAAATAATGACATAGACCCAGTTGTCATATACAGTATGTAATTACGGTAAATCATTTCTCAGACGACAATTTTTCACCCTGGTTCAGAGTTGAATCTAGCCTGGCCTTCAAGGGGGCCCGATAGGCCCACAGCTCTCGGTCATCCAACACAAATACTTATACAAATTATTGAATAACTAAATGTTATGTGAGTAACCAATAGTAATAGGCCTTTTAGACAGGTTAAGACATTATTTGCATGCTTTCATTCAGAAAAAGACTTTAGGATCTTTTGACCTAAGTGAGCCATTTGGGCCCAGACACCCTTATGAAGGGGACCTTTTTGGATTTGAGGGGGTCAATTGGGCCATGGCCCCCTCTAGGTTCAACACTGCTGGTTAAGAGTAATGGCTTTTATTTATACTTTAAGACTATAATAAAAAATAGTACAGACTGCAAAAATGTAATTTAAGACTGTAAAAATAGTAAGGAAATGATGGCACTATGGTTAACAGTACGTCAAAACCACAGTATCCATTTCATGCATTTGAAGTTAGGTAGCCAGACTACTCACGTCTTACGCTTTCATAATCCAGAGACCAGGGGCCTGTTTCATGAAAACATTTAAGACGTATATTTGACTTACCAATGTCTTAAATATCACTTATTACAACAATCGCATAACCCAAGTCTTGATAAATTGGCGATACGCGTTTATTGCCCTAAAAGATCGGTAAGACAAAAATACGTCTGAAATATTTTGATGAAACTGGCCGCAGTTTCGTCAAAGCATTTAGAACGCATCTTTGTCCTACCAAAGTCTCACGACAAGTTTGAGACAAAAATCACGCATCACCAATTTGTAAAGCCTAATGATATCAGTGTCTAAGGTGTGTGATATGGTCCACTTGTGAGCCAAGTAACATCTAGAATTCATTGCAATGAATTTTGCGCTGAAATAGACAAGGTTTACCGTTATGTATCGATAAACCGCCGGTGTTGTTCTTAAAATCTCATAACTGCGGCTAGAATCAAGCTGTATAGTGGTACCACCAACATTGAGACTCAAATGTACTTTTAACTATTGACTGTCCTACGTGAGAGGGGTGTTGTGATTGCATCTAACGGTAAACGCCTTCTTAAAACCACGACGTTTACATACCTGGTTTACCTGTTCAGTTTGACTCGTCTGTCCAGAGGTCATGGTTTATTTATAGTTATGAGATTTTATAACAACACAAACGGAATACTATTGTTTGTCCGAAATTACGTCATGGTTAACTTGATAAAATCGTTCCGTATTGGGGAGTGTTTCTGGAGCAGAGTACTTGTTCCCTAGACTGGATTTGCGATGTTTGGCCAGCGTTTCTCGGAACATACGAATAACAGACAAAATACTCATTAGAAAATCTCCGTTTTCAAAAGAAATTGACTCTTGAAAATCGTTGTCATTTCTTGCTATTAGAGAAAAGCGTGGGGTCCTGACCAGTATTCGTGTTTGGTGGCCTTGAACCATGTCGGGCTCAAAAGCCTTAACCCTTTCCCAAACAAGACCTGGTTTTGACGGGTCTAATTAGAAATACTTGGGAAAACATTGAGGCAAAAGAAGAAACTGCTGATAAACAGCAGTTTCTCCTTTTGCCTAAATATTTTCTGTGCCATATTGTACACAAATCATTTCCTTTTTAACATGAATTTTGTCGTCTGGAGCAGCTTTCCAATCGAATCACCCCAAAATTTTGTCGTTTGGGAAAGTGTTAAGGGGCCCTTTCCCAGATTCTATCCCTCAAACAATCATTAGTTTTGATTGCCACCATAGTGGAGAAAGAGGGATAAATGCATGGATGCATGAAAAGACGACAACACTGATGCTTTATTAAAATAATAAAACAAGCAAACAAACAAAGAAAACATTTTACGCTGGTCGATTCAATCTGCGCAAATCGCACAGATGGATGGGCCTACATGTACTGCTTGATCTCTAAAGGGTACATTTTTCCACGGCTATTTTTATCTTAGAAACTTATTAAGCCATCAGCCTGGCAAAAACAGACATTACGCTTGGCTCTAACTCACGCCTTTGATCGGAAAAGACTGTTTCTAATTAAAATGATAATATCATCGCGTTTTTCCAAATACCGCGTAAGTGCAGCTTAAAACAAGCTGCATTTACGATGCTATGGAAGAAAAGCATCGATATGTTTTATCTATCTACATACTTTTATCCTTTTTTCCGCATTTTTCCTGTTCAATGAGGTTTTTTGAGGATAATATTGTAAGTTCATTGGAACATTGAACATATGAAATGGATTACTTTTTTCCCATTAAACTTTTTGTGCACGGAATAGTTCATTATGTACTCGTATAGTACAAATATATACTGACGGCCATAAGAAACGCCTCAGTCCTTTTAAATATCCGATTTTCAGAATATTTGATTTGAAATTACAAAAACTCATTTCCATCTGTGTAAATTTGATTGTCTGGTGTTGAAAAATGATTGAAAAAAAATATCAAATTGTTACATTTTAGAAAAATAGCACATTTAAACAGAGCGGTATCAGAATTTTCATTTTAGAATCAGTTGCACGTGGTTAAAACTTTACTTTCGATAATAACAGGTGCCATGAAACGTGTTATTTGGCGTTCAAAGTTAGTGAATACTACATGCGACGTCGAGCACAACGTCATAAACATGAAACGCATATGACGTTGACGTGAGAAATTTTCCGATATCTATCTGACTTTTGTCGATTGGCAAATGTTTCTGTCACTCTAACTCGTCGTCCAAGAAGCCTAATCGTGCAATGCAAGACGTCAAAACGTCCGACGGCTTGTTTTTGAGTTTCCCGTACTCAAAAATGGCTCATATACGAGCTCTATTTTCCGAACAATGTATCTGTTTCAAACGTTACTTGAAACAACGAAAAATGCCATAAAACACTTATTTGGTCACCACAGTAATCGACTACTGAAACACAACGTCGATCCCAACGTCGCAAACCTGAAACGTACATGACGTTGACGTTAAGAATTTTAAAGGCGTTACACGAGTCTAAAATGCCATTAGGACCATTTCTCCAAATCCCAGCTCATTATACTTTTAGAGCTTATAATGACAAATGTCCTAATTTCCGCCTGACTATATAATCCGTTCGGTCATGATCGACCTAAACATAACACAGTAGATAAATGTGTGATGATAGAAAAAATATCTGTAGGGTTTATGAGTAACAAATGATGTGATGATCACAAAAATGTTATGATGTATATTATGATATCATTAAGCTCGTATTTTTCTTGACATTTGTAATTTTAAACGCTACGGTTCCGCTATAGAAATGCCAAATTGTGATTAAGATATAAACATGTGTCAAAATAACTTGCATTTGATATGATGGATATAATGTGATGTAACAAATGATAACTCTTTCCCAAGCAAGGTCCGATTTCGACACTCCTAGTTAAAATGCTTCGGAAAATTTCGAGAAAAGGGAAGAAAATGCTTATGATCATAATTAGGCCTATAACTTACCTTCTTCGTGTGCCTTGATATCTTATTTTCTGTATTGAACACAATTCAACATCAACTTGCATTCTCTCATCTATGTCATTTTACCAATTGGAACAGTCCCTATTTTCACCGCATTCACACTCGGCCTCCATTCTCTGATATAAAATTGACCGTTAGAGTGCATTCGATCTGTGGCTCCAAAATAAGATTCTGCGGACAATAGGCTTAATCTGAATTTATTTAGATCTATCGCACTTATTATACCACTGTATCTGATTGTGCAAGGATCTTGGAAAATGGGACTTAAAAGCATTTGAGAACAATATGGATCCAGATCAGCATGCGTGCACGCTCAGTCTGGTCAGGATCCAAGCTGATCTCAAATAGATGCCCCATGACTGCAAACGAAGATAGCAACATGGATCATGATCAGATCACATTTTGGTAGGCCCTACAGTGTAATCTAGAAATATTGTATTCCCCAATACATTGAAGTGACATTTCACATTTATTTCATTTTTTAAAAGTATGTCTTGATGCAAAGACTGTTTATCATAAAGCGTAGAAATGCTATCAGTTTTTTTGAAGTTGTTATTTATAAGCGAAAAATATGCCTTTAAAGTTGAGACAGAAATGACAAATTCTGTTGTCCACAACAATTTGTCGTGTCTTAGCACAAAAATATATATTTCTGGTATACGGTTCAATATTTTGGCTTGAAATTTTCAGAATTTTCATTAGAAAACATGCTCTTTCAGATGGAATAAAAGTAAAATTTATGTAAGAATAATTCTGAAATGTCACTTTAAGGTAATCCACCTAACATTATAGATACAAAATACACTTCATGCAGCTTCTATTCAGTGACAACGGAGATTGGCGAGCGTATCGCCAATTTTCGTTGTCCCTAAGATGCCGAAATGGGGGCGGAATTGCACCAAGTGTTTGATAAGCCTATATCTAGGCTGCGTTCAGTAAGACAAAACATTAGCCAACGTTGGCCGTTTCATTCGGAATGTTCGGTCAATTCTGTCAAATTTATGTCAAAGAAGTTGCGACTGTTGCTAACGTTGGCTAACGTTTTGTCTACTGAACGCAGGGCTAATGTCGGGTGAAATACGTGAAGGGCTTTTTTCCAGATCCCGGCTCATGTCTAAGCATGGCTGTATTATATCACTATATCTAATTATGGATTGCCAGGAGTCAGGCACGTCTGACACGGATTATGAAATTAATTTGTTTGGCAATGTGGAGAGCGTCCGGAATTTCTAAAGGCATTAATGGCTCAAATAGAGAGCGTCGCCAGTATGATATACTAATCCTTTCCCTACCGATAAAATTGTTGACCAGTTTGGATGGAAGAGTTGCATATCGCCGCTTTTCTTTATGAAACAAGAGGCTGAGGTATTAAGGACAGATCCTCCAGTTGTTACTGCGCAACTTACTGCGCATATCCTAAATAACGAAATAAAGCTGTTTCAGTAATTGGCCTTTTCAGCAAATGTATTTTTTTACATTTAGTTAATGTTTGGTTGATAAATGACAAGACCCTTTTCGGTTATTTCAATTTTCTCTGTTTGGTCAATTAAAGTGTAATAGTACTCGGATGATACATTTCGCTTTTTGTTACGCGTTCAACATGTTGCGTTAGCGATAGGAAACGGAGCAACAAAAGCAAAGTGGTGTCTTTATGAGATAGTCCTCTTCAGATGGACACAAAGGATGACACTTTTTATTATCTAAAGCTGGTAATAAGGAAGAAAATGGATAAAAGTAGTGAAACAATTTCGGACAGAGCTGCAAAAAGTAAACCAAATTTTACTTATAACTAAGAAAAACGCTTGGCTTGATATATTTTTCTTTCTTTGTTTTTGTAGGTATGACCAAGCACTATGTCTATACCAAAAAGGAAAAAAATCTTACCGCTGGAATATTTTTTATTATCAGAAACGTTGCGAAAAAAAGAGTAATTTCAGCTATTTTGAAAGAATGTTTTACTAAAATTTCAAAATCATCACTTAATTTTCCCATATTGATACACATTTAGACAGAATAAAACATATTGAACACAATAAAGACTTATTTATGTAACCCTAGTCATTTCAAACACAATTTTTGTGGGTATTTAAGTGATTCCTTATTTTTACAATTTTAGACAAGAGTAGTCTCCCTTGAAATCCAATAACTTTTTTATTCACTTGGTGACCTATAGTTTTTAAGTCATTTTTTTACTTCTCATATATTTAAATATCAGTACAGAAAAAATAAAAAAATTCTTACCGTAGGAAATAAATGGAGGATCTGTCCTTAAGGGTTTTTAAGAAATATGACGATGTGACGAATTTTAAAAGTATTACTTGTAGATAGTGTATTGAACTTTTATGTTTTACCGCTGAACTAACAGTAACATTAGAAAGGAGGTTTCGATTATCAACGATTCCTTCTTTTCTCCATCTGCTCTGTAAAGCCCCTTGGATCGGCGACACCGAGGCGGTGCTTATTTGGGAGACTATTACTCCTGGTAACCCGATCAATTACATTGTTCTATGGTGCCTGACTTTTATACGTCGTTAAAATGGAAGCTCATCAATTTTCAAGCACCGGACTTGGTCAATATTCTTTCTGGCATTTGACAACAGAAATTCGCTTGTCACGAAACGTCCTCATGGGAAGGACAACTGGCAGCTGTAAATTGATGTTGTGTTTTCACTGACCGATGCGAAAATGCAAGGAAGAAATAGAATGATACGCCACCCACCGAAATATATCTGACAATCAGCCATTCAATCTGTCTGAAATGTACTCTAAAACATCTTTTTGAATAATGGCAACACTCAATTTTATTGAATGACATAAACATCATAAAAACTATGTAAAACACGGATCTTGATCTATATTCAAATAGTTCTCAGGTGCTCTTAGAGCCCCAGTCCAGATCCCGACTCAAGTGCATGTTTAACCCTTTCCCAAACGGCAAAATTTCAGGGTGGTCCACTTCAAAATCTGCCACAAATGACAAAATGGATGTTATTAAAGATAGGATTTGTGTAAAATATGGCATAGAAAATATTGAGACAAAAGGAGAAACTGCTGGTTATCAGCAGTTTCTTCTTTTGTTTCAATGTTTTCCCAAGCTTTTTCTATTAGGGACGTCAAAACCAGGTCTTGTTTTGGAAAGGGTTAAATGTAGGCTACCTACAATACTTTTGAACTTTGCACCACTTATTTATAAAGTACATTACGGTGATACAAGACGAGTAGCACGGTTATTAAGCTTCAAAGGGATATATCTAGTTATGAATTATCCAATTATCCACAGATGTATTTTGCTTTTAGTTTAAATCATGATTTACGTCATCATTCGTCAGTAAATCAAGCTATCATCATGTCTTTCCAATTTCATTGAAACAGATCCTCATTCCCTTCATCTTCTATTCGAATTCACATTTATAATTTTCTCGAATCATAAAATGTGGTGCAAAAATACACACAAAGTTTAATCCTTTATAATCCAATAACAAAAAGATAACATATTGATTGAAACTGAAATATTAATGAGGGTACTCTTTAATCTGATAATCGTTTGTGCGTTTCTGAATTTTAGGACGCTGTCTCAATCATTAACTCGCTTTTTTCTTCAGTCGATTTGCGGTACTCCGTCAATCATTACCAAATTAGATACCAAAACAACCCTTGCAACAGAAATTGACGAAGGTAACATCATTCTGCTTCGAATGACGCCCGGAAATTAGCGATGGTATATATTTTTGTTAAAATGTATCTAAATTTTATAAGTAGACACACAAAGAATTAAATAGAAAATAAAAAAATAAAAAAAAAAAAAAAATAAATAAAAAATAGAATAAAAAAAAACCAAACAAGTCAAAAATTCAAAATTTGAGGGCGATGAAAATTACTTCCCCTGAAACCGTCTGTTCGCACCATACAGATTTCGTTCTATAACTGGTCACATAGCCCATTACCGAGGTCTTACCTTAATTACGAATGTCGGGATACCTTAAATTATGTAGCCTACTCTTTGTCGTATTAAATAACCCTGGAACCAGTCTGTACACGCACACATACTGATTAAGATTTATTGTGTTCTCCAATTGCTTTTTATGCCTAATGCAACTTTTTGAGAGCAAAGTAGATCGTGATCAGAATGCGCCCATGTATATCTCAGGTGATGTATAGATACATGGTCTAAAATCTATAATTGCTACATGGCACTTTTCCAGATTCCAATTCAATTCATTTCGAGACTAACAAATACTTTCATGCAAATACGAGGTCAGAATAAAGACATCAAGGTGGAAATCCTCAGCGTACGAAGGTACGGGAATAACCCAAATCAATAATATTTCGCTGCCTTTCAGCAAAAACCTCATAACTGCAGCTTAACCCTTTCCCAAACAAGACCTGGTTTTGACGTGCTTATCATGAATGGCTTGGGAAAACATTGAGACAAAAGGAGAAAATGCTGATAACCAGCATTTTCTCCTTTTGCCTCAATGCTTTCCAGGCTATAGTATACACAAATCCTCTCTCTATCAACATCTATTTTGGCGCGTGCAGAAGCTTTTCAATTGGACTACCCAAAATTTTCGTCGTTTGGGAAAGGATTAAGACAAGCTGTAGTTTGGAGGTTTTTGGTGAAAAGCGACGATTTGTGTCATGAGGCCATTTTACTTAGAACTACAGTCGACACTCGTTATGTCGACATCGGATAAGTCGAATGTTCGATATCTGGTCCCGTCCTCATCTATTGACATAATTTTTTCAAAACAAAATAATTTCGAACTGAATATAGCCATTGAAATATAGTAGGAAAAAGGATAGAAATTGCTCGACACGAGCAATTTCTTTCCTTTTCCTACTATATTTCAATAATATCCGTACTTGATAAGTTTCAAAAACGGTCAAATATCAAGTAACTCGAAGCCGAACAAAATCGGATGAATCGTACTCCGGATATGTCGAGGTATTGTGACGGCCCCTCCGACTTCGACACAACGAGTGTCGACTGTAAATGATGGCCTAGAATCAATGAAGTGAAGAATCAAATTTCTTAGCAAATACCGATGTTCATTTTGAAATATACATGACAAAGGAGCTATAAATCGTGTTAGAAACGATCTCTCGAGATATTTTTCAGGAATTCTAAAGACATGCTCCTGTATTTCGTCTCATTATTTCCTCGCGCTCAATTACATGTGGCGTAGCGAGATTGTGCAATTCATGATTAAAAATACAAGATTGTTACTCGCGGCATCTTTTAACAAATTACGATAGCAAAATGAGTCGTGAAGTAAATTGAACGGAATGGGTTACATTGCCATTGGCTTTCAAACAGAACAAAACAAACAACAACAACAAAAACAATAGCAACCTACGACAGAGCTTTCAAACAAAAGAGATGTATAAATTGTGTATTAGCACAAACTTTTCGAAATTGACAAAATGCAAAGTCAAATATTTATTAAAATGTAAAAGTTGAAAACATATTTCAACCACAGAGTCCAATGCGATAAAGTGAATCTAAAACATAGCTTCAATGGTGACTTTATCCGAGACGTATTTGTACATTTTTTAGTCCCGAAAAAGAATCCCATCTGACATTTGAGACCATAGAGTATCTAGATCAGTGTGTGCCCAATAGGAGCCTTAAGCAATTACCACACAGTGACTCTTTTCAACTATAATGCTCAAAATTTGCTGAGGATCACTTTTTGAAACATCAATATTTCTTACACAATTTCAAATATTAATCTGTAAATTGGTTGGTTTGGTAGATTAACCATTTATGGGTTCGATTTTGTAGGTCTTTTTGTTGAGATGCTTTGGATAAAATAGTCACGAGGCAGGCAAAAGAGGTACCCATGAAAATGAATGTTTCCATAGATAGTGCGAAATTTCAGATTTTTGTCTGCAACACGAATTGTCCGCTATTTCATTGCAAAAACTCCATAAAGTCTACGAGTGATAATCCCTTTACCCTTTAAAATGTCATGTGAATGTTTTACTTGCGTTTTCTTGTGTCTACAAGGCAGACTCTGGAATCATATAAATCATCTTGTCCCAGATCTGAAATGGTTAGGGGTCCCGGTCATTGATTAAAACCTTCAAACCTTCAAAACCTTCAAATTGTAACCTGCATTCCCACAGGTGATTAAACATTGCTATACGGAGCATAAATAACATGATCAATGGCTACATATCGAGCTAGAATGCCACACCCTGTAGTATCGGTCACATGAATGACGTCATTGACGTATCATAACCATTTAAATAAGCATTTTGTCTAGCAAAAAGCGATTGATTCACTTACAAATTATGCTAAACAAATTCTTCAGTGTCTAAGCTCTAATTCTATATACTGCTCGTAAACCAAAGTGTTGTTACCATGAGCGTGTTGGTCAGTCTTTCTCCGTAGTCAAATACAGCTAAAGACTCAAAGTTACTCATGTCTGTTACGGCTATTATCAGCAACTTTCTGTACATGCATTGGCTTTATAAGTCTTCTCTGAAGCCTTTTATTAATTTCCATATGTATTTTTTGCCATTTAAGCACGTGCGGGCGAACATAAGCTGTGGTCAGATTTACTGGCGTTGTTCACTGTCATCACATGACCATTCATTGGTTGCTGCTAACAAACCATGTGTCGAGGAAAGACACGAACAGTGTTTTTACCTTTCAGAGGGTTCATTCGGTATATTTTCAGTCTACCAATGCCCGCGGAAGAAGTTATGAAGGTAACTACGTATGGTTTTCAAACAGGCCGTACCTGAGCTTATCACCACTGTTATGACTTTATTTTTTTTCTGATATACCATTTTTAAGACCCAGGACTCATAAGAGGCATCAGATATGAACCAATAGTCAAAATTCAAACTCAACACTATGTCACATGTGGCATTCGTGAGCCCTAAGACGTGCTTAAAAGTTCATTTTTCTAGGTGCACATCTGAATACGTAGATATTGCTTAGGATGCTTTAATTAAAGGGCATTAAAGGCTGCAGAAGACTACAGCAATGCTTGAAAATGCTGTAGAAGCACAAATAATGGAAAATTTCGAATTTTTGAAAAAGTCGTAAGTTTTTGCCTATCTACGAAAATCTTCATCTTTTCGAGTACCCCTTTTCTATGCCAAACAACAATCGATATAATAAATGAAGCAGAACAATCATTGTTGAATCTTATTTAGAATCAATAACTCTAACATTCAAACCACTTTGCTCATTGCTTGGGAGATTTGTAAAAATATTATCAACATTTAAAAAAGGGTTCCTTAGCAAATTTTGATTAGTATATTTAAAAGAACGCCAATTAGGTAAACATTGTTGTAAATGTAAAAAATACTCTTGACAAGCAATTTCGTCATTTTACACACAATGTTTTCTTTACAAGAGACCTAAACATGTAGAATTCCATTCGCTTTAAATTGCCGTCTGCAACATCTTTAATTTTGGACAGGTCTAAAATTTTGCCGACTGGAAATTGGTAAACGAGAGCTGCTACACGTGGACGTATGTTGATCAGGATCCATTTGGTATCAAATGTCCTTAGGACTCTTTACAATAGGCTACCCTACATAAAATCGAAAAATACTGACAGCCATTTTCGTGTAAGGTCAGATAGAAGTACTAGTGCATCTCCTCTGGCGAATATTTTATATGCCTACCATGGTACGGTCGCTTTTCATCAAAACCTCGTAAATGCAGCTTGTATTAAGCTGCAGTTACGAGGTTTCTGTTGAAAACCAGCAACATACAAGTCTTGGTACACAGCCTTCCCCATTACCTTGAAACAATATTAAGCAGGGTGTACAACGTTCGAACTGCATTATGGGTAATTTCGGCTCCGCCGTGGAGAATTGTGTTGAAAATTTCCTCGACTCGGGTAAGTGTTTATCAAATATTTTCGCCAATTCACGACCGATTTCACAAACGCGTTTTCTGATTGCACCGCCGTGGAGAAATTTACAATGATTGTGACGAAAAGGAGCTAAAATACCATTATCCGAGTACGAAAGCATGTTGTGTGTTATCAGAACGAGCGTAACTGTGGTCCGCTTGACCATAACCTTCAGAAATCTGATTGAAACAGTGAAGATTCAGAAATCTGATTGAAACAGTGAAGATTAAGCCGTTTGCAAAATTGCTCCGCCGTGGATAGTGCAATAAAACGCTCCGCCGTGGAGTAAAACATGTTTAAAGACATGCATTGTGCTTTGCCACCGGTAGGAAACGGATCGAACCATACAAATGCATCTTTGTATATCACCTATGTATTATCTTACTTAGATCATGCCTGTATACGTAGTAAGACCGTAAAATATATACATGGTGTCTCAAAAATGCAATCCATTCTTCTAGTGCAACAACTCCTTGAATCCTATACCGATTTCCATGTTTTCATGTATGAATATGTAAGTACGGGAGACCGGAACTATCTGTTACACGGGGCAAGTTGTTACACATACAGCTGCGCGACAAATACCTCTAAATTTCAGGATAATTATGGTATCTTTTTTCTTTTGTTTTTTCTTTTATATAAACTTGTCAACAGTCAATCTTGGAGATTGGATAAAATGCAAATTATAATTTAAAATCTGAAAAAATCGTATGAAAGTAAATTGTCTTTCAAATTTCCTTTTGACCCGGGTTGCTCATCCTACATCATAAATGTGTTTTCACAGAAAAAATAAATCTATGTTTCTTTGAAATCGATCTTTTCTACAAATGCCACACTGTTTACCCATGAGATTATCTGAAAGTTCAAAAATGCGAATGGGGCAAGTTGTTACATATTGTTTTCGGCAAGTTGTTACGCTGTAATGATACAGTAGACATGTTGTGAATTTGTTTGGTCTCGTAATACAAAGCATATTCTTTTTTTCCTACAATGATTTCTATCGGTATTTGTGCTTCAAACACAGTTAACCAAGTTTTCTCCTCTGGACGTAATGAAAAGGCCCCAAGATATATGAAACGCATTGGGGAATAGGGTTGTGTTGGCAAATGGTAAAGACACCGACCTTAACAGGTATGACGAACTGCCTATGATGACCAGAACCGACACGTTTAGCCCTATAATGATTTGCTGAATTTGAAATGCTCATTCTATCTATCTTTGTGGTCATCCTGGATCCACCCTTGCTGCACAAGTTCGTCAAATATGACTGACTTCCGGATGCCATATACCTGAAAATGTCTCAATCAATGACCCCAAAGTTGGTTACAATATTTTCGTCCAGGGTCACATTACGTCTTGTCCCAGGTGTACCTATTTTACAAAAAGAGAGGAAATTTTATAAAAAAAATCCTTTTAAATTATTCTAGTCAGTCATGATTCATGAAAGCTAACAGCACAATTTTTATAGATCTTTTGAAACACGAAAAAGCATATCAGAAAAAGCACAGATTTCTTTGATGGGATTTGGTTATCATATAAAAGTGAATATATTGCTGTAATGGTTCAGAAACAGAAAATTAAGCTCCCATGTAACTAGTAAGGGCTATTGATGGCTAAACCGCATATTAACCATACGACATCATGGAAATATGTATAAAATGTGTATCAATACTGGTTAAGCTTTCGTCAGAAAAATATTTTGCAGAAGTAATTGCACCCTGTTTTATCCCAATAGGGAAACGTTTTAAAATAAACAAGTACATTTTCAACTGTGTAATTGAAAAGAATATAAAGCTGTAACAAATTTTATTGAATCATTGGTGGCCTTCCACATCGTGTAAATTTATTAGTGGCTCTTAGAGCAAAAACATTACATTGGTTAAAACTTGGAAGAGCAACTTTGGGTGCTTGACCGTACGGGTTCTTAGACGTCTTTCCTATTTCATAACACTAGGCTTGACCTTTATTGTATGTCATAGTGTCATAATGAATAAAAAATGTTTTAAGGAGCACGATCAAATTTTTACTGAAAACAAGTTTTGGACCAAAAATATCACCTTCATCAATAATATGTATTAAATGACATTGTTACCGGTTTTGAATTTCTATGTAATTTAGCTCAAAGTAAGAGGAAACATGTAGAATGTTTTGTGATAATATGGTATCTTGACAAAGACTCCAACATACTTAACTTTGGAATTCAATTTTACTCTTTTCGCAAATTTTACTGAAAAATGTGCACATTTTAATGATTATTTCAATATAATAATAATAATAATAATAATAATAATAATAATAATAATAATAATAATAATAATAATAATAATAATAATAACAAAAAAACACATTCACAATAATTTCCTCAAATACTTTTTCTGGTATGAACGTAATACCTTATGAGTCTTGGAGCAAATTCAATTGACGGATCTTGAAAATACATAAAACTAAGGTTTTGGGACACAAGAAAATGGGGACATGTTTCGTGTCATAGTGGGAATAAGTCAAGGTGCCTTTTTGGAATCAAGTTTTGATTATCTTAGATACTAATTGCATTTTCATAGCTTGTATATGGTCCATCATCACCATGCAGAATTAAAAGAAAACTCACGCGTGGGCAGATTTGAGACACCCCCTTTCAAAGATAATTTACTTTCATACGATTTTTTTCTTCAGATTTTCAATTTTAACTTGCATTCTTATCTAAATCTCCAAGATTGACTTTTGAGAAGTTGATGTAAAAGAAAAATAATAGATAAAAGATACCATATCATCAAAGTTTGTGCGTGATGTCATTGTCGTGCAACTGTAGGTGTAACAACTTGCCCCGTGTAACAGATAGACCCGGTCTCCCCTACTAACATATTCATACATGAAAACATGGAAATCGGTATAGGATCAACGAGATTGTAAAATAATATAAGAAAAAAAACTTTAAGAGCTGTATTAACCATGTCCTAAACAAGACATGGTTTTGGTGTTCCTAGTAGGAATATATTTCGTTAACATAGAAGGAGAAGAAATTGCTGATTATCAGTTTCAAAAAAAATATTTTCTATGTTGTAATATACACATTTCATTCTTACGATATCAGTTTTTGTTGTCTCAAACTCTTTTTAAATTGAGACAGTCTAAACTTTGGTCGTTCGGGAAAAGGTTAAAAACAAATTCATTTTAACTGCGAACTACTTAAATCATACAATTACGGAGACGCATGAAAATCAATAGAAAATACCATATACGTAAAATATTGTGATTGTGGGCATATAAAGTTATTCTAAATTATTAGTTATTTTAAAAGCGTTTAGGAGTACTCTCCGAGTAAAGCATTAAAACAATAGGACGTTAACTGTGTCACGTCTTGCGTGTACAAGATAATACAAAGGTGATATACAAAGATGCATTTGTATGGTTTGATCCGTTTCCTATCGGTGGCAAAGCACAATGCATGTCTTTTAATATGTGTTTACTCCACGGCGGAGCTTTTTTTATTGCACTCTCCACGGCGGAGCAATTTTGCAAACGGCTTAAATTTCACGGTTTCAATCATATTTCTGATGGTTATGGTCAGGCGGACCATAGTCAGGCTCGTTCTGATAACACACAACATGCTTTCGTACTCGAACATTGGTATTTTAGCACCTTTTCTTCAAAATCATTGTAAATTTCTCCATGGCGGTGCAATCAGAAAACGCGTTTTACAAATTTCGTTCTTCAATAACTTTTTTATTACTGTGCGCAGGGACGTGAAATTAACATCCGATGATTGATTTCGTTAAGGCGGGGGCACTCCATGTTAGTTTTTTCAAAATCGGTCGTGAATTGGCGGAAATATTTGATAAACACTTACCCGAGTCGAGGAAATTTTCAACACAATTCTCCACGGCGGAGCCGAAATTACCCATAATGCAGTTCGAACGTTGTACACCCTGTTAAGTGTACCTTTTGAGGAACAACCTGTCATGCATCCAAAGCAATGAAAATGTGTATAAAATAATACGTTTTCACTGTGACTTTTGGCTCCCTCTCTAACACGACGGTCCTCCAGGCAGTCATTTTCCTGGAGTTTCTAAAGAAATCAAATCAAGGGCTCTTAAAGTGCCAAAATGATTAAAACTTTAATTTCTCACTGCAACTTTTAAAACCAGAGAAATACCATTTGTAATTAAGATAAATCCATTCACCAAGTCTTAATTAATGATTTTTTGACCAACCAGAGTTCATTCTGCTTTTTGTTTATATCCCCAGCCTTTTGGTATAAAAAAATCTTGACAAAATACTGGGAAATAATACCCTTAAACCAGCAAGTAACAAGAGCAACGCTGGGTGTGGCATCATACGCCCGAAGCTCAGAAATAAATGGGTGTGTGATATTTGTTGATGTCCTATTATTTTCTAAAAGTCTTTTGCAAGTATCCGATAAAACAAAATTCACCGAGTATTAAAGCA